>WEIU01012878.1:288821-302590 GCA_013389925.1 Aegithalos caudatus | reverse complement strand
AAAAAAAAAAAAAAAAGGCACGAGAGACAGGGAAAATCTAAAAGAGATAAAACCTTGCTTTCAGTCTCTTTTCTGAAAGATGGCACCTCAAGAAGCACAGTGCCCATTAGCACTACACCAGGGTATTGATTCAGTACCTACTAAGAAAGAAGAAGGCCACCCACTGAAGAACATGCATAATTAAAGCTAAAAAATGAGCTGCTTTCTCTGTGAAATACAGAGTTCTCATAGCAGTGTTTCTCCAGGAATAGACCATCGGGGGAAAAAAAAGTAGTTTGCACTTCACCTCCAAGGAATTTTGCAAAGGTCAAGCACTAGAGCCAGCTGGATGCATTATTTAGTGATTTGACCATTCTATTACTGAATTTTTCATTGGGTTTGTTTTTACAATCAACTATTTCTGGTTCATGTTAAATCTAAATCTAAATCCCATTTTTACTGTGGTAGACAGTGAGACAGAGGCAGCCAAAGGAAGCAGATCCAGTTGTCCTGGATGTTCAGCAGCTTCCAGTTCCTTTGGATTCCTTTAGTAACTCCCACCTTCCAGTGATTTTCTTAGTGTTATTCTAGGAGATTGCAACAGAAATCAGGATCGTTGTTGCTGCCCAGCAGTGTTCCACAGAACTACTCCAATTACACCCCGAGGCCCTTAAGAAACCTCATCGAATAACCATGCAAGGTTCTGTGGGCAGGTGGGAATAGGGAAAGGGAGAGAATGAGTTGAAGGCAGAGGTTCTTTGGTGAGAGCAGAGTTTTGTATTCTCTGTGCAAACTAGAGACACACAGACTGGAAGTGAGCCACAGGTTTACCACAGTTATGATTTCAGCCATGGACTCAAATTCACCCAGGATGTAGCCATTTAACTTTTACAGAATGGGTGTTTTATTGAAAGAAAATCCTGAGATTTCACCTTCATCAGAAGTTTCATAGTTGATTGAGAAATCATTTGAGACCTTAGGGTCCATGTTGTACAGAAGTTCTTTTCAGGCTAAAATTCAATAAACCTGTGTAGGATGGCAACTCAAATACATTTTTGACCTTCACCAGTCCATTGTGCCATTTTGCTGAATGGGTAGATCTAGAGTTTTAGGAAAACAGATGCAGGAGGTATAGATAGCTTATGTAAAAGTTGCACATTGTCATTTATTTCATGTTCAAAAATATGAGCACTATTTACCTCAATTCCTTGCACGTTTATTTGGCTTGGTTTGGGTTTTGTTGGGGTTTATTTTGCTACTAGGACATTTTAACTTTCCTGGGTGCATGCTAAATTATTTGTAAGATTGAAATTGCAGAGCAGAGCCTGCCTTTTATGAATGAATACTATTAAGCACATTATCTAGTTATGCTAAGTCTTCACGGGCAGCAGCTTCTTCTGTATAGCTTTCCTACATAATATGCCCTTCAGAGGCTGTGCATTTACCAATATGATTTTATGGGTATCTGTGGAAAGCTGGAACATTTTAGATTAATAAATTACATAGCAGCATTATTATGTGCAGGTTGTGTTTGCTCCACAGTTACAGCCGAGAATGACTTTCCACTGTAAACCCAAAAAACACAGCTGCCCTTACATAATCAGGAAAGCTCTATCAATTTCAAGTTATACGTAAGTAAAAAATTATAGGACACAGGATAGGAGAATAAGAGGCTCTATCTTCCTTGAGCTTCATCCTAAATGCAGAAGTCTACACTGGGTTGAAAGAATTTCAGAATATAACAAATACAGCCATAATATACCTACGATATCTGAGGAGAAAATTCTGCAGTTAAAAGTGGGTTTTGCTAACATAGATTTACATGGGTCCTGCATGAGCAGGTCCTTAATACCATTAAGAAATCTTGTTTGAAAACCACTGCATGTTTTCAATATTTATGATTTATCATGGATGAAAGGTTTTTCTCTCCACAAGACAATTTCTTGACTTCTGGTAGCTCTTTTTTTGATCAAAGCTGAGCACTTTTCACAGTCCTTACCTGTGATGTCCACATGAAAAGAAACATAAAATTTTCATCAATCTTCTTTACATACAGTGTCTTCCTTTGTTAATGAGTAGAAAAGGCTAGAACGCTTTTCTCTTAATCATATAGTAATTTCACTAATTCCAGCCTTCTTAGTGATCATACTACAAACCACACAAATATGAACTTTAAATTTCTTATGAGACAAAGAGAATACTGTATGTGGTCTTCATTAAGATACCAGGCACTACCCATTATGATGAAGCATCATTAAAAAATGAGTGAATATGTTTGTAACCTTCTTGGCCAGTAGGACACAATTACTGCATGTGTATAAAAAGAAAAATAATGATCTGATGCCGTAGTCAGAGATATGGATGTACACAGTGAGTCAAGATCCATTTTACATGTTGTCATTGCTCTGTTTGGAGCTTGGATGTGCAGGGGTTTCTGACAGCCAGAGACAAAAAGGAAGCATTGATTCATAGCTCTGAGTTGGGATAACTTACCTGGAGTTTCATGCACAGTGGAGACTCTCCCCACTCCCCCACAGTGCCTCTGCTCTGTGACAATTTCTGTCACACCCAAAGATAGTGTGCAGGAAGCTCCCCAGCTATCAGTACTTTTCATCCCATGTTAGCACATGGGTTGATAGTCCCAAAACTGTACCTTTCCTCATCTTAGCACCAAGCTCTCCTCCAGCATGTTCTAGGAAAGCCATCCACAGGGGACTGAGCTTTGAACCACAGTCAGCCCCTCCTGCTGCTACGTGGGATGGCCACAACATGGCCCCTGAACTACAGAAGAAATGCTTTTATAAAGATCCTATGTAAGAAGACAGTGACAAAAATAATACCCAACATTCATATACTGGGATTGCTGTAAAGGCTTCTTCAAGATTTATTTTTTAAATTAAGTTCTTTTACAAAAGTACTTGATGCAAAAAGTCACATTTTGTTGAAGTGATACCATCTTGGGAAAGGAGATAGATGAGGGTACAGCCACATTCACACTTCTGAATGACTGGGTTGGCATCGTGCTCAGTATTTAAAGCAGAGGGAAGAAGAAGGAATGGAGGGATATTTGGGATGATGGTGTTTGTCTTCCCAAGTAACTGCTGGGTGTGATGGAGCCCTGCTTCCCTGGGATAGCTGATTACCTGCTTGCCCATGGAAAGTGTTGAACTAATTCTGTGTTTTTTCTTTCCTTGCTTGTGTGGCTTTTACTTTCCCTATTAAATTGCCTATATCTCAACCCATGGCTTTTCCAGCTTTCACCCCTTTGATTGTTTCCCAGTCCTGCTGTTGTGGAAGTGAGCGAGCACCTGTGTGGGGCTTGGCTGCTGGCTGGGGTTAAACCAGGGCAAGGTTACTCCCTACCCAAGGAATAGCCCTGATTCAGCTAAAATTGTCACTCCCATAACAAGGAAAATACCAGATTTTCTCTGAGTCTTGGGATTTTTTTATTACTATTGATTTAATAATCACCTTTTCAGATACTGTGGTGACAAGAAAAAAATGACAAAGTGGGTAGATAATAGGTAGTATCCAGTCCAGGATTTTATCTGGTTTCTTTCAGTCTGTTGTAGAGTGATGCAGCAAGATAATAGCACTGACTTCAATGCAAGCCACTGTAATAGGGTGGAGAGTCAGAGGCAGTAACCTTCTCATGGTAGCTCTAGTAAGTATTCACTAAAAGAGGAAACCCCTCCTTGTCTTCATTCTGGTATTTTGTATCTTTTAGTTATGAGCAAAACACGTAAAGTGTTTTGGTTGTCTTATTTTCCCAAAAGGAATGATTCTATAGAAAACATCCATTACTGCTTACTCTTTAACTAGATGTTATTCCCAAGTGCTGTGTAATCATTAAGTGAGCTTTAATTTAACAAGTGTGCTGCTCTTAGCACATTTTCACTTATGTAGTAGTAAATTAGCTATAACAGATTGTAACTGTTCTCCATCATTTAGCAATAAGTAAATCTTCCCATAAATATCTTTAAAACTAAACCAAGGTATTTTTATGGCACTTGCTCACCACTTGTTCTTATTTCTCATCACAGCTTAAACAATATCCATTTGAAAGAAAAGATTATTTTTCATGCTGAGGTTCAAAATTTCAGTTCATTTGCTTTCTGGTTACTGGGAAGGAAACTGCACCACCTGAGGTATGTCTCACTTGGCCACCTCTGGTAGATGAGCAATGCCTTGATAACAGGGATGGGAACACTTCAGTGGCCTAAGTGAATTCACTGGATCAATGAGGCATCGCTGCATTTCCACAGTGATTTCTTTCAATGTCTCATAGTTTCACACATTTATATCACTGATTTTGCTTTGGTAGTACTCAGCAACAAGTTTCTGAATGGCTACAATGCTAGGGGCCAAATCCCAAAAACACAGTAACCAAACCAGAGCCTGACACTTAGAGGAGCTCTCACCTTTTTTCTCTGCAGCCTTCTGAGTTTGTAGGCTAAGTCAAGCCTCTGTGCTTGTGTCTAAAGGGGGAAAACCCCTTCTAAAAGACTGTCCTTATGTGACACTTCTCTCTGTCCCTATACCGGCAGGGAATGGATTAATTAGAACAGCTACTAAAGTAATTTCTTGAGAGAAATGATGATATTTATCTTGAATATTGTTTTCTCCAGGGCTTTGCCCTGATCCTTTAGGATGGTGCACTTCAAAGGGAAAAGAATGGATCTGGCACTTACATTTATGCTAGGCTGACATTGTTGGTTTGCTGCTAAAGGGATATCACAGAGGCACCACCTGAGGGATCTCAGTCACTGAACCTTGGTGCTTATGAGAAATCACTTAAGTGGTGACATGGAACACCTCTGTCCATTTTGTCCTTAAAGTTACAGAAATGCCATCCCAAGTTAAGTTAAATCACAGCTTTCTAATATAAGTACAGGACTCTTCAGAATCAAAGTGGTGGCATCAGCTTGTTTCACAATTCATAGCCTGAAGCAAAGTCTTACAGGATGAAAATTTTGCTTATAAAAATCCTGTTCTATCCTCACTCTTATTGCCCCCTGCACATCACAGACCTCTTCACAGGACATTATCCTTTCTGTGGGGTTTTCCATATTGTGGCTCTGGGGCTTTGTTTTTCTTTTGGCAAAACCAAACATGACATTAAAAATAACTGTTATTGTTCTGACCTCAGGAAAAAAATGGGTCTCCATTTTAAAATAATAGAATTTTCATTTGAAATCTGTTTAACCATAGTGACCTCTTGTCAGTATTCTCACTCAGAAGAGTTTTTCTGATTTTTTGACACCTCTTTCAGTTCATGAGGATTTTAGTCTCTAGCAGAAGCCAGCTTAGAACAAAGGAGCTAAAAGAGGATAGGGGAATTTGAGTTGCATATGTGTGTTACTTTAATTATTTTTCCACTGAGTCCATATGTTCTTCTAAATATACAGAATGATGGCATTAGATGGGTAATAATCAGTGATTTCTCTCAGTAGTTTTAGCTGAATTGTGAGATAGAATTGTTCCCTAGAAGCTTATTTTCACTTGGCAAAAGGAAATACATTCATCTAGTCATGCAACTGCAAAAGCAAGACAGAAAAGGAATTTGGCCAGCATTTTCAACACTTCAAATTTTTAACATGTGGAAACTTAGCTTCTCCTTTATATGCATCATCAAAACAAAGTCTTTCTTTTAGAATCTGGGAATATATTTTGAGGGAAGTTTTGGAAGTGGCCCACTGTCACTAAAATAATTCTATAAATATTTCTGTATTTAGAACCTGGATTTCTGTCTAGGCAATGTGTATGTACAACAGTACTGTGTCCACTCTTTTTAAGGATTTTTGTTTGTCAGTCCATGTTATTTAGATTTTTATTATTTCAGTTTTTAAGCTATTCTGAAAAAGGAGAGAAAATACTTGTAGAGCATCGTATTTCTTCAAATGTAAACATTTTTCAATTGTAAACAGTACCCTTTAGAGTCTGCAAAGAAAGGCATGTGTGAGCAAGTCTAATTCAAATCATTTTACTCCTGCATCTCCATGAGGTAACCTTGTTCTCAATTCATGTGATGCCTCTGTTTGTCCTAGTGTATTCAAATACACCAGCAGAGGTTTGATCTGTGTGAATTATGTTTATGTGGCTCTGCTTACAGTTATAAAAGGGCAAGTTCTTTAGGACAGACTTCTCTAAGTAGTGGTGCTTGTTTCACAATGTTTTGAGAGCACATGTTTCCCTCTCAGTCTTTTCATTGACAGCCATAAGTCAACGAGTGCTGCAAGCAGATAGCCCAGAGTCACTACAGGTGTCCTGGTGATAAGACTGTGCTATGAATTGCTCTGATTGTAAAAAGATTTGAAATTTTCCTCAGATATGTATTATTAAAACATGCTGGATAAATTAGGGGGAAAAAATGGAAAGTAGCTGAGTTGTTTAACACCTTAAATAAAAGGAGAATAAAATAGGTGGATCAAAGAAGCCTAAAAAGCAAGTCTGTTTGCTCTTTTATCATCAGATATTACTTGGATCCTGGGGGGTTTCATTATCCAGCTGGAAAGCACTGGGCTTGTTTATCAGAGTGCTGAGGCTTACACTGTAATGCCAGCCTGCCCTGCAATCCCCACGGGATGGTGGGGGCAGAGTCATGGCACAGGTGAGCTCACTAATACCTCACCTTTGGCTGGGATCCTTGGAAACCCTGGTAGCACAAGTCCAAAACTTCACACTGTGTTTCCTCAGCCCTTCAGTGAGAACAGGGCCTTTGACTGCAAACCCCTTTTTTCCAGCCTTTGATTCCTTGTCTGCACCATGTGGCTGCTATCAGTTTACAAATAAAGAAAAATTTAAATTGCTTTATGAACTGTTATTGTTATAACTGAGTTCTGCTATTAGTTAGGTCTAAATGTTTTCATATATTCCACACCTCTGTTGCCCTTTGAGATTTTTAACTGTTGTTTTCTTGTACATTAATAATTTCCTTGTATAATTGTTCCCAAGAGAATGAGCTGAAAGAATTATGAATTAATTTGCATCTTTTAATGTACTAATAAACTTTGCAAGTAGAAAATTTCACTCGATCCAGGTGGAAACCAATCACTTTAAATCAAAGCTTACTGAATTTCAAATAGGTTTTTTTTCAGGAAGTTGCAGAAGAACAGTGCTCTGCATGTTAAAAGTAATTAGAAAGCACAAACAGCAATTTCAGACAAAGCCCTGGGTCATTTTTTTGCTGCAGCGTAGAGTTCACAGGCACTTAGGAAAATGAGTATTTGTTGTATTTAAACATAATGAATAGCAATTTCTTGGAGGTTGAGAGGTCTCAGGCTGTAAATGTATATTTCACCCTTTCATTGAAAAATATTTTAAACTGTTTTAGCAGTTTTTATTGTCTGATGTAAATAAATAATTCATGGTATAGCCTCTAAGACAGGGTTCAAGAAAAAGAAATGTCCTTTTATGTACAATTTATTCAAATAGAATCTTGAGTGAAAAAAAATGTTCTATCTCATGCATTCATTTATAACCAAACAATGTCAGGTCCTTGTTCACCAAAGCACTCAATTTCATTTATCTCTGAGCACTTGAGAAACCAAAGTCTTTTTCCTGAGTAACTAAAGAAACTAAAGTTCTGAGCCTCTCCCTTAGTTTAATACATGAGAATGTTACTCACATAGTTACTCACAAGCTTAAGTGATTTACTGAACAGGTGATTTGACATCCAGGTTTATTTACCTTCATGTATTGTAGCCTTGGTTAAATCTGAGAATAGAAATGCATGCTCTGGCCCCCATTTTCCACATGAGACACAAAATATATAATTAATGGAAAAGACACGTCTTGATATCAAGCTTCTAATTTTGGATGTTTATTTTAGTAGTTGATAAAGTTAACATTAACATTTGACGGGGGGGGAAAAAAAAAAAACAACATTTGTTTAAATGGCAAAAACTGTCAGGGCCAGAATGAATCCCAGCTGGTGTGGGAAAGGGAGGACAGTGCAGAAGGGGGAAAGGACTGATGAAGGACAGAGAGAAAGCAAGGATATAACATGGCAGGTTTGGAAGCAGCCAGAAGTGTGTTGGAATTGTGACCAAGGGGAGGCCAAGGGAACGTCCCAAGAAGTGAGAAAAATCCAGGTGGGGACTTGCTGGGGAAAGACAGCAGGTAAGAGGAAATGGGGGTGCCAGGCCAAACAAGGGTACCAAGGCAGAGGGAGCTGTGCCTCTTCCCTGAGGGAGCAGATGCAGATTAGGGGCACAACTTCATCAGGATTATTGATATGGCCATAGAGAATCAAACTTACAAAAAATGTTCAGTACAAGCTGGATGGTATTTCCTCTCAGAAAATAGAAAAACAACATGATTTCTAAAAATATGGCCTAAATATGAATTATCAAAAAACTGAATGCAGAAAATTTTTAGCTGATCTGGATGTTTAGACTTTTTATGTCTCTTAGGGCTTTGAAGAACATAAGCTTCTTTATCAACATGGCCTGATGCTCTTTCCTTTAGCATGCCCAAGAAGGAAAACATTGTATTATCTGAAGAAACCCCCAACAGAACATGTTATTCCACAAAGCTACCAGGCACAGACAGGTTTCCACACATTCTACCTGAAAGAGTTCTTCTGTTGTAAGTTTGAAGTTTGCAGTGCTTGCAAAGCAAACTTGTATGAGTGCTCAGAGCACTGTTTGTCATGAAAAGTACTGACAACAGCAGAACACCCCTGCAGTATGAAAATACACATTTAAAACAGTTGCTATTTTAATTCTTTGAGGTGTGTTGTTTGATTTTTCAGTCTGTTGCAGAGATTGCAAAGAGATATATTGTTTGTTTTCCATTCTTAAATGATTTTATATAAATGTATATATAAATTAATTTTTAATGTCTATGGTAGTTAAAGGCTATTTTTTCTGTGCTCAAAACAGCATTTTTAGACACAAAATATCCAGCTACCCCTTAAACAGCCCAGAAGGCACTATTTGATACCAGAATTGTCTGCCATGATGGATTCATTTTAGCAACAGATAAAACATGTGAAATTCTTTATAGCAGACAAGTTTTCTCCAAATCCAGACTGTAATTACTTTTGCTTAATGTAAATATATATGAAAGTCCTCAAAATATACAAGCTGCAGTACACATTTCAGTGCAATGCTTTTTAAAACAGGCAAGGTGAAAACTTCATAACAGAAAGGAAGGACGTCACCTCAGAGCCAGCACAGTTCAGTACCAGTGAAATGAGGCTGATGTGTAATTGAGATGTTTTGAGATCTGGCCAAATAATCCAAGACCCTGAAAATTATCACACCTGTAGAGAATACAGACACTTCTTCACTTCTGGTATATCCCAGCCTGCTCTTGTTACACAAATTCCTGTGCATGGAAGGACTTATTCTTCCATGGTAAAGTAATACTCTATTTAATGGATTTTTTTCTCATCAGGTTTTAAGAAAGTCATCAGTACTGTCTCCCCAAATTCCCTGCACACCACAGTGTTTAATGATATTGAATCTAAAGCAAGAACACGGTGCTTAATGAATATTGATTTGTCACATGAATACCAGGAACAGATTAAGTCCAAAAGTCCCCTGTAATCTGCTGGGAGAGATATGTGGAGTGCTGGAGTCAGCATAGCCAGAAAACCTTCAACGTGTTTTTCTTCAGCTCTAATTTGAAAATTTCAATGGCAAAGTTTACCCTAAGGAGAAATGGTGCTAAGCACAGATTTATTTCCTGCTGTTGAAGACAGTCATATGAACAACTGAGATTTTTTTTTTTCTTGCAGGAGGGTGCCAGAGCTGCCGAGTTAAAACCTTAAGCTTCAAAATTGACACTGACCCTATTTATTAGCACAATAATGGGCTTGGTGTGGCTCCCATGGCTTTCCAGGATTATGTAAGTGTGGTTTTGCTGTCCCAATGCAGGTGGCTGGCAAGGCAGGGTGCATGATTGAAAATACACCCCGTGGTGTCTCCTGGAAGATGAGAGCATTACCCGTGATCCTCACTTTTAGGGCAAGGCAACAAAATCCCTTCAGAAACTACTTATCTCTAAGAACAGGCTGATTTCAGTTTTTGAAAACACATGATGTTTTTCCTACAGGACTTGGGGAGCAGAGCTTGGATGAATCTTTTTTGGAGTCAGTCAGATCAGCTTTCCCCTTGGGCATGGCACTTGGAGGCCACCATCCCTTAAGCCCTGGCATCAGACATTTATGGGAATGTCACTGCTGGGAAGCAGGGGCAGAGGGCTGTTCCTCACCTGCTACCTGCCTGGAAGAGAGGCAGGGTTTAGAAGAATTCACACTTCCCTCAGGATACTCAAGTCCCATCAAAATGGCATTTTCTGATCTTGCAGAATTTCTAAGTAGATGTTAACACTCAAATATCAAACAGTATTTGCCCTTCTTTAGAGAAATGTAAGATTTCCAACACATGCAAAGCATGTTGTTGGAAATGGGGCCTATTGAAGAAAAAAATTGTAAGAAATTTTTATGTGCAAGTAAAAATTTTCATTACAAGTTTTCCTGTTTATACTTTTGATTACAGAGGAATGGTTCGCCTATTTTCAAAAAACACTATCTTCATGAGGTTTCTTTATTACTATTACTTTTGTTGCTTTAAAAATAACTTTTTTTTTTTTTTTACAACTGCTTACTGTTTTCTAAACACCTCTTATGGAGCATATTGGTCCTAAAAAAGCCGTAAGTGCTTCAGATCCTTCAGGATTCATCAATACTTCATAGACCCATAGAATAGCTGATGTTGGCATGGACCTCTGGAGATGATCTAGGCCAACCCTCCTGCATAAGCAGGTTGCTCAGGACTATGTCCAGTCAGCTTTTGAAAAATCTCCATAGAAGGATTTCACAGTACTCTGAGCAATGTGTCCCACTGTTCAAGGAGGTCAACTACCCTTACAGTAAAAAAAAGAAAAAATCACTAAAAAATTCTTAATTTAAAATTTCAGTTTAGGTCCGTTGCCTGTTGTCCTGTCACCAGAAATCACTGAGAAGAGCCTTGCTCCTTTGCTCCCTGCCATCAGCTATTTTCACACACTGATAAAGTGCCCCAAGGCTCTCTCCTGATGGAGCAGCCCACCTTCCTCAGCCTGTCCTTGGCAGCCAGTCCTCCCCCGTGGGCTCTCTCCGCTGTGCCTGCATCTTCCTACTCTGCAGCTGAGAGCCCTAGCCCGTGCTGGTGGATGCACTGCTCCTCCCCAGTGCAGGGCTTTGCACTCCCTTTTGCTGAAGGGTGTGACCTTCCTGTTCGCCCAGTTCTCCGGCCAGTCGGAGAATTTCCCCCTGGATGGCAGCACAGCCACCTGGTACAGCACCCTTTTATTGGGGTGAGAATCATATGATCCGCAGGGTCCAGCCTGTTCGGATTTGTGGCTATGATAAATAGCGAGACACAGCATGGTCTAGAGTGTCTTGTAACTCAAAAGGGTTTAATAAATGAATGAAAATAATACACAAACAAAAGATATAAGCCGTACACGGTGTGGGGAACTCCCACACCTCATACAACACCTACAAAATGCTGTTGGTTCTCTTGTTCTGTCCCTTTTTCTACTCAATGTCCGAGGACGGTTCTGTTTGAAAATTCCCAATAGGAAAGTTTACAGGGTTTGATGGACAGAGGAAAGGTCCAACAGGTGTTTCTCTCTTGGCACTCAGCCAACCACAAAGGGACATGTACAGAACCTTCCAGACGAATCTCCTAATAAGTAAAGCAGTAAACTGAAACCTTTTCCTTATATAGAAACACCTTCCCAAGTATGGGAAGTGCATTACTACACCCTTTCGAGTTCTGTACCACTGCAAACACCAGGGCACCTCTGTGCCATCATCTGTGCTGTGAGCGAAGGCGCTGAACAGCCCCGTGTCAGGAGGCGGATGCACAGCACAGCGTTTGAACACGGTCCCATGACGGAGCTCTGGAGTTAAAAATGCAGTTTTTAGGTGGGCATTTGGCTGCCGTCTCCCCGCCAAGCCTCTCTGTCCCGCTGTCATCCTCCTCCTGTCAGCAGGAGCTCCAAGCACTCCAGAAGCAGCTCGGCAGCTCTGCGGCACAGGGACCGAAGGATGGCATCGCCTTCCTGCCCCAGAGAGAGGGGCAGGAGCACCCCCAGACAGGATCCAAGCTGCTGCTTCCACCTGAGGAACTCCTCAGGACATCAGAGGCCGCTGCTGCCCCGCTCACACAGGGCCTTGGCCAGCTAGAGCATGTACAGGTGTTCACCATCGAGGAGGAGAGGAGAGGAGCATCCTTCAGCAGGCGAATTTCTGTGAGAAGGCTTCTACAGATGAGTTTGCTGCAGGGTGGGCTCTGTGTAGATCTGGGTTGCTTCTGACAAAATTATCTATTTAAGAAACAGTTTGGGGAAAAGCTGGGATAAGTATCTTATTTGAAAGTCTCAGGAGAGTTCTTTACATGATTATATGCTGTAGTAAAAGTGATAAGTTTGATTCCTTGCATAAATTATTACTATTAATAACTTAATTAAAGATTTAAATATTAATTATTATAATGAATCCTTTAGTACCTAACAATTATAGAGTGTTACAAACTCTGAAATAAGCACTACAAGTCTCTAAATAAACAACATATCATGGCCTGAAACTGACTTTCTTTTTCTTGTGTTGTAGAAGACCTCAATACTATAGACACCAAACCTCTGAATTTTTACTTACTCCAGTAGAAAGCAAAAACGTGTCAGAGTAAGTAAGAATCAGATCTCAAATCCCAGTAGGTCTGGCCTCCTCTGATGGAATTTCCACCCTTCTATCCTGTATTCTTCTGCTTCATTCTTCTAAATTCAAATTCTTCCTCAAGATCTTACACGCTGGTGAACTTTCAGATCTCTTCAATATCTGATCTATCTTACCTTGACTTTCATTTTGTGAACTAGCAGGTCACTGTATTTCCTTTCTTATAGCTTAAACAAGGAGGCCTGAGATAAAGAAAGGCTAATCTCAGAATTCTCAAAAGCATACCTGTAATTCCCATTCTATGTCTGGATTTATTTCGATATTCAACATTTTTTTTTTAATTATTATTTTTGTCTTTGATCCTGCTCAAGACTCTTCAGTCTGTTTTACTTGGCAGTGAAGAACCATGGCCATATGTAGTGTTAAGGCTGAAAGAAACCAGAGAGCTGTGGCTGGAGTGGAGCCGGAAAGGGACTCCCAAAGCAAAAATTGATATCAATTTGAGGATTTGATAGTCCAGGGAAGTGCTACTCTGTCCTTCCTAAGGCTCAGTTTAGGATTAGAGTTAAGCTTGGAAAAAATCTCAGAGCTGCATTTGGAGTGAGGCTGGAAGGAAGCTGCCAGTAGAGAAAAAGTTTATCCCGAAACAAAATGTTTAGCCTCGGGAAGAGCTGTGGAGCACTCCTGCAAGGCTGGGATTAGAGCTGGCAGCATCCATTCTTGTAATTTACATGCACAACCCTGAGTTTTGTGCTCATCCGGCACGTGAACACCAGCTTTAAAGCATGTACTGTATCCACAAGGAAGAGAGGTGTCACTCCAAAGAGGTTACAGAGGGGGAGATTGACCTCCCGCTTATAGAGTGCTGTGAGGGAAGGAGACGCAAAGGTCCTGAGCAGTCTGACACGCTGGGCAGGACAAGCCTGAAACCCACAGGCAGCGAGCGAGAGGCGGCAGAGGCCGTGAGCCGGGCAGGCAGGCACTCACCGCTGTATTCCTACAACATCATGGATGCTGTGGGACCGACACATCGCTCCCTCCCCGTCTCAGTACAACCGCCTGTTAGCGGGGCGCGGCCCCGAGCCCCGCCCCGCGCGCGCCCCCTGCCGGCGCGCCC
>WEIU01012878.1:208485-288774 GCA_013389925.1 Aegithalos caudatus | reverse complement strand
TGGGCCGGGACCGAGACCGGGTGTGGGCCGGCAGCGGGAGAGGGCCCTGCCCGGCCCGTGCTGAACCGGGCGCCGCCCTGCCGGGGCTGGGAGAGGTTTCTGCGCGCCGCGGTGCGGCAGTGACTCCGCAGCGCTACGTTACGGTGCTGCCAGTCAGTATGTGGGAGTGTTCTGTTTTTAGCTCTCTACCCTCCTTGATCTTGATAAAGCTCTTGAAGTTACCTTGCTCTAAGTATCAGTTTCCAAAAAGGAAAGCGAAAGTCACCGAGTTGGCCCTGTCAGTTCCTGCAGGCCGTGTCATCCCCGTGGGAGAGCTGCGTTCAGTGGCGTAGAGAGGATTACAAAAGTAGCGTTTCATAACTGCGCTGCCGAGCAAACTGGTTTTCTAGTAGCAAGATTATTGTATTTTCTTTCACTCCTCTTGATTAATGCGAGCTATCCAGTGCTGTGCGTGGTTGTTTCTCACCCGTGTTTGAACCTGCCTTTCTTTAGAATATTCTTAGCTTATGTTGGTCACTGCACACGTAAGGTACGACCGGTCACTTGAAAAATAGTGCCAGAAACTAGTTTGGGTGTTCCGTGATGTCAGAGGCTGTGTGTAATTGTAAGTACATTAAAGTGACCCCAAGGCTTGGGGGTTTTTGTACAGTATGCACCGTTCGAGGCGGTGCCCTGGCAGTTTTCCTGCTACCAGTGGAACACACAGGCTGGTTCTGCAGGTGCTGTCGATTTACCCGGGAGTGGTGTCACTGTTTTACAGCCAGAATTGCACCTGAATCTCTGTTCTGGGCTCTGACCTTGACTGAATGCTGTGCCCATAAACTAACTGATTCTTGAAAGGATGGCTTAAAAAGGATCTCTCTCTGAGTATTTTCCACCACACATACTGTGTTTTTTGCTCATTTGGGTTTATATTTACATGGAGTTTTAAGTAAATTTGAACTCACACATAAGTACATGAAGGGTCTTGATTTAATTTATGCATATGAAAAGTGGTATGTGCTCCTGTTTTTGAGTAAATTGTGAGAGGGAAGTCTCTGATGGAACTGGTAAACAAATACAGCTAAAGCAAGGTTAAACTATATATTTAAGAAGGTTTTGCCTTTACAGTACTTCAGTGATAATACTGTTTTTACTACAGGTTTTCTTTGGTTGGTTGGCTTGGGTTTTTCATTACTTCTGTTGTAGTTGAGAATAAGTAGTACGTGTACCTTGTTTGAAAACTGCATAACAAACCAGCAAAATACATTTTCTTGTGCATTTGCAGGGACACAGTGTTAAATTATCTCATCAACCATGCTGGCTGCCAGGCTGGTGTGCCTGAGGGCACTGCCATGCCAGGCCATCCGCCCCACCATCACTCAGGCCTCCCCAGCCTTGAGGAGCTCCAATATAAAAGTATACAGGCTGTGGCAGCCTAGCCAGGTAAGGAAATTCTCTTTCAGGTGGCCCTGATTGCACATATTTCTTTAAAGAATCTCTTTGCATGGAGTACCTGATGTGAATAAGCATGAGCCTTCTGCTTGTTTGAGCAACCTGCTGTAATTTACTGAAGGAAGAATGTTGTTCAGTTAAAACACAAGGATTTTGGAGCAGCTGAAGTGAAATCTTCTGTTTCAATACTGACTTGTGTCTTGAAATTAATGGGCAAAAGAACTCAAAAGAGTTAGTTAGGGATGGACAGGCATCCTACCTAGGTAAGGCAAGAGGAACAGAGATTCCTGTCTCCCAGTTCCCAAGTTAGAGTCTTCAGTATAACAGTAAAATAAACACTTTCTTTTCAATTATTTTAGTCCCAGTATGTGTTTAGAGCTGTAGTCGAGGTTTGAGCAATTTCTGAGCTGTGGCAGGACAATATCACAGATGTAACCAGCATTTTTAAAAACCAGACTGTCCTCATCCTGAGACACTGTACTTCATTGAGAGAGGGTGTTGCAGACCTGCAGCTCACAACTGTTAGGGGCTGTTGCTGCTCTTCTGTCATCTTGGTGAAAATGCTAGTGGAAAATTCTTCACCTCCTTTGTATTTTCCTCTGAAACATTCTAAGTTTGTAGGTACATGGTGGGCTTTTTGTGTTTGTGAGTTTCCTAGCATTGGGCTGGATTTCATTAGCTGCCAAACACAACCAAACTGAACAGCTCTGCTAAACCCCTTGAATTATAGTGCTCTAATGGCTGATGAGAGTAATGCTTGTAGGTTTTGTGTTTTAGTGTTGAAACAAGCTCACAGCTTGATGTGAGTCCTTGATTGCTCATATGGAATTCCTGTAAAAAATGGTCAGAAAAGCTCAAAAGTTGTTTCTGAACTTAAATATGAGTGTATTGTGTTGCTCTTGCAACATCTTTGAGCAGCATACTATAATTGCTTGGAGTTTGTTGACCTTAAAAATCTTGAGTTTCTAGGCTTTCATTCAAGGTTTATTATATAAATCAAGGTTAGACTTCAAAGCAAAAAATTTGCACTGCTTTTCCAGCTTTAGTATCTATAAAATGTAAGTGTTGTGCAAGAATTTTTTTTATATTGAAGGGTTTGCATGAAGAGTCTTCTAGTGTAGAAAGCAAAACTTTTTTACAAAACAAAAAGTAACAATCGTGTTTTTATATTTAACAAAGAGTCTTCTGGCAGTGTTTAATAGAGTCAGACTAGAGTAGAAGAAATGCAGTCTGAAAATTCCAGCTTCTGGAATTCACTACATTGGTTCTATACTTCTAGAATACGTGAATGTTTTTCTCAAAGGTTCCTAAACTTTACTGTTTACTTGTTTTCCTTGAGCACAGTTGCTTCATATGTATGAATGTAAGCACAGATTAATAAGAGATTAATTAGCAAATTTTAGTATAGCAAGTAAGTTGATAAGGCTTGATAAGATATTTTATTTCATTAAATATTTCTTATGTTCTTTCTGAATCTAACAGAGTTATGCCAGCAGAGTAAGAACGGGTACAAGACGTGGAAAACTTGGCCAGGAACTGAAAGAAGCAGCATTTGAGCCATCTGCAGAAACTGCACTTAAAGGTAGAGGAGCTCTGCTTTAAATACTGAGAATCTTTGAACCTTAACTTAAAACTACCTCAAAGGAATATGTTTGTCACTACTGAAATTGGTAGTGAACTGACTTGAAATTAAGTGAATCTTCAAGAAGAGGGATAAAATAGAGCAGCTATTGCAGATACATCAAAATTCTCACAAGGATGTTACCTTTCCAAGCAAAAGCATTAATGGGAGTGTGTGTTTTTTATTTCTTCACACAGCTGATCGCCTGGGGAAGTTCATTGTTGCTGGAGGGGCTGCTGTTGGCCTGGGAGCCCTGTGCTACTATGGAATGGGCATGTCCAGTGAGATTGGAGCCATCGAAAGGGCTGCGTAAGTCAGAGGGTTTGCTTCTGTAATGAAGCCAATCTCCTCTTTATCTCTCTCCTCTTTAGCTGCCATCACCCAGTGTACACTCAGCTTAGGCTTTTCTAAGCTCTGAAGAGTAAACCCCCACTTATGTCTCTGCAGGCTTTTAAAGCAAAATTAGAATTATGTAGCCTTAAAGGGGTAATAACCTGAGTGAATTTGTTTAGCTAAATCTAATATGGAGAGTATATAAACTTGTCTTATGAGTTGTGCTCCAGATTACTTAGGAAGTGTGGCCTTCTGAACAGCATTGCTAAGACCAGTTTCCCTGGTGTTCTTATGAGGCTGCTCATTAAACTTTAATACAGCTGTTAAAAAAGTCTCCATTAAACACCCTATCTGGCATAAGCTTTGATCTAATAAATGTGTTCTCAAAACTTTGGGTTTTTTTCTTCATCAAAAAATAGCCCTGGCTGATGGCAAAATTGTATAGTTAGACTTAAAAGATGGGTAGTAATAAGCATGGGCTTGGGAGAAATGTGTGTTGAGAAATAAACCCTTTGCTTTATTTTGCATTTTTATTTGGAAGTGGCAGTCTGCATTTATACTGAATGTGTGCTGTTTGTATCTATGAGAAGCTTGTCATAGATCAAACTATATCTAGTTTTCTGCACAGGTCAAAAGAGTGAGGTGGGGAAAAAATGTGTGCACTGTGTTTAAATTTAGTGTTAGCAGGGAAAGTTTTCTTGTCTGTAGCATGAGCAAATGATACTGCAGAAACTCACCAATGTGTGAGTCTGTTGCTATTGTTAGAGCTCTGAAAATGACGTTTGTGTCCTGTGGTGTCAGATAACCGTGTGCACTGTGACTCAGCAGTTTGTGAGCTGCTCAGCAGGCTGCCTACTGCCAGTACACACTCTGTAGACCTTTTACCTGAAACCAGTTTGTTACATGCACACACCATTCTCTTTTTTTTCTGTAGTTAAAAGCCTTCATTACTCATGCATGTCTCCTGCTTAGAATTGAATTATAGTTAGCATTATTTATAATTTTCATTGTTTCTACTGAGTTAAAATTAGATTAAATCAACAAGACTGACAAGTTCAGTCCCCATTGTAAACTCACGGCAGAAGTTGCTAGACCACATCCCTTACCTCCATGGCTATGAATGTGTTTTTAGCTGCTCCCCATTCTGAAGCTGGTAACTGCACAGCTGTGTGTGACTGCTTGTGTTTCAGTATTTGGCCACAGTACGTGAAGGACAGGATTCAGTCCACGTACATGTACTTTGCGGGCAGCATTGGCATGACAGCGCTGTCTGCTGTAGCTGTGAGCAGATCTCCTGCACTCATGAACCTCATGACAAAGGGCTCCTGGCTGGTAAGCTTTGTTACAGAAATAAGAATAAAAGTATTTGCTGAGAAATGTCCCCAAATGATGGTTCATATTAAAAAGAAACGAGAAACATGAAGTACTTGGTGGAAAGTAAGGCAAAACTTAACCTACATTAGTGTCCTTATCCATAATGACTATTTAGGTATCCTGATGTAAGACTTGGTGATTCTAGTCACCTTCTAACAGGTTTTTTCTATTCTTGGATGGTTTGTCAAAGACAAACTACACAAGCAAAAAAAGGCTATGCTGTCCTTACCAGCTGTTTATATGCACTAAGAACCTCTTAGAAATAGCTACTTAAAGCTAATGGCACAGTTTCTGTTGCTGTCTGTAAATAGAAACTGAGTTCCCTGTGCATTCTTACTCACTGTGCTCTCCTGTGTAGCACTTTGAAAGCTGTCTCCTGTTTGCCAAGGGTGAAACAACACTGGTAGGCTTAGTATGTATTCAGTGGGGTGAAACAATAACAGTTAAATGCCAACACCTACATAACTTGGAGAGGTTAATTTGATAAAGCATCATTGGTGATAAAAGTTGTACACTTCTGACCAGTTTGGTAGATGTTGAATGATTCTGCTTGGAACCATGAGTAAGAAATGGCACTGAGGTTAGTTAAAACATTATTGGTAGCAAAAGCCTGTAAACTAGGTGTTGGGTTTGGGTGGAGAAATACAAGAAATACAAAAAAATACAAGACAAGAAGGAAGGCGAACAAATTTCAGGTACCTTAATGAAAGTGAGGGGCAGAGCCGTGGGTTTTTGTTTGCTTACTTTACACAGCCAAGAGAGTCTCTAACTTGACTGTTAAATTTGGATTTCTAGAAAATTGAGTGAAAATAAATGAAAATTACTGCAAGCTAAGACCTGCAGAGATTTGACTGTAACCTTACAGGAATAAAATCGATGAATACTCCAGTTGTAAATTAGGTTGCTCTTTTCAGAGTCAGTGTTGACTTTTAGACTAGGAGATTAGAACAGAGACTACATGTCTGTATGCTAACTTGAGCTCTGTAATGCTGTTTCTTCAGGCAATTGGTGCAACTTTTGCAGCCATGATTGGTGCTGGAATGTTGGTCAGGAGCATACCCTATGAAAATAATCTAGTGGCTAAACATGCAGCGTGGATGATGCATTCAGGTATGTGTTCTTAGTGTTGGATTTCATGGCTGCTTTTCCTTTGTGACTGCTTTCTAACACTACCACTTCTGTAAGTGCTCTTGCCTACACTAAACATTTTTCAGCCATGCAGGATAGGAGATATTTGAAAAACTGACTAGAAAAAAAGAGAGATTTTAGTATTGGTTTACTTTTGAGATGTGTGTCCATCAGGTATTTAAGCTGTGAGTACAGATCAATTTCTCACTAATGATGCCTACCTCAAATAACAATAGGTCTCATTTTTCAAATCTTTTTTTGCCAGGAATAGTTTGTTGTTCAGAAAAGACATGTGGATCTTGGGCTCTGGAATCATATTTGCCTCTCTAGAGTTAACATGTCTGCCAAGAAGAAATAATGTTTATTGTAGTGATTGGTATTAAGTGAAACAACTTAATGAGATCCTAATGGGCTAGATACACATTTCCTACAAGTCTCTAGCAAAAATATGACTAACTTGCCTAATTGTTATATCAGAAATCTGTCCTGCTCTTCAGTGTTGAATGCTCCTGATGATATTATATAGTTGAATAGTCCATGCTAAATATCTCTTCTTACCAGCTCTGTTATGAACAAATCAGTATGTTGACTTTTGTTAGTCTTTTTTTCCCAAGATGAGCTCCCTGAAGTATTCTAGTGATAAGTAAAAGTACATCATGGAATTTAAGGCTGCAAATTTATTGTGCTCCCTTCTAGATAAGAGCACAATCAATTGCATTGGTGTTTTGTCACGTGTGGATTAGTTTGAGCCATGGCATCTGACTGGAGATGGAAAAGTGAAGTGGGTTTGGCCTGTGGTGTTCCAAGTCTCACATGTGTTGTTTTGCTTTGCCTAGGTGTCATGGGTGCAGTGGTGGCCCCTCTGGCCTTTCTTGGTGGTCCTCTGCTGATCAGAGCTGCCTGGTACACTGCTGGGATCGTCGGGGGGCTCTCAACTGTGGCCATGTGTGCTCCCAGTGAAAAATTCCTGAACATGGGAGCACCACTCGGCATCGGCTTAGGCTTTGTTATTGCTTCTTCAATCGGTAAGATACTGTTTCAATAATGTCATACAAAGTAGGCTATAAACTTAAGCTACTAAGGTGCAGCTCACACTTAGGTGGGCTCGTCTGCCCAGTGAAGATTTGCATTAAATATAGCCCTTAAAACTCCAGTACAGCAGAAGATACTCTGTTCATATTTGTTCTTGAAAACAAATGTGAAGTTATGGTTCTGGCAGATGTTAGTCTGACAGCTGAGAGAGGTGCCTTATATTTTAGATATTGCCAGTGAGTAGGGAAGGCAGTAAATGTGATCTTAGTTCTTGATCCACTTGTTTTCCTTCATGTGTTTTAGTTGTTTTAGTCATAGGTACTTTGACCTGAAGAAAAACGCACAGTTCCCTGGGGTGTTCAAAATGAATGGATCAGGTTGTGTAAAGCTAAAGCTCTTGGTGTCAAACACACACCACAAACTGAGAACTGAAGCTCGCTGCAAGCTGTGTGCTCCAGTGGCTGGAGTTTGCCCTAAGTGAGAGTGGCAGAGAGACATAGTTACCTTTAACCCGGTTGTCCATCCCTTGCAGGATCCATGTTCCTGCCTCCCACGTCCGCCTTTGGCGCCGGCTTGTATTCGGTGGCGGTGTATGGTGGGCTGGTGCTCTTTGGCATGTTCCTGCTCTATGACACGCAGCTGGTGGTCAGGCGGGCTGAAACGCTGCCTGTCTACGGAGTGCCCAAGTATGACCCCATCAACGCGTAAGTGTTCTGCCACAGCTGGGCACAGCGTCTGGGCACGGGTTTGCTTTAAAAATAGCCTTCTGCTTGTTGTTCAGAAGTGTACTGCTGTTAAATGTGAAGAACTGCAGGGTTTGAAAACAACAGGAAAAAAAACAGCTACTGAAGTTAAAACCGAAATCATTGTGAGAATTGTGAGAAGTGGAATTGAGCATGTGGTGTCACATGCCTCCAGCAATGCGTTCTAAAGCAAATTTCTGTTTTCTAAAGTATTGCTGGCAGAATTTATAGCTGCTTTCTAAAAATAGCTGTCAGTATCAGTTGAGACAAAAAAGTTAATCTTCCCATAGTCATTTAATATTTATTAGTCTTTGTCACTAAATAAAGAAGCTGCAATGGTGTGATAGGGAAGGAAGGATTGACTCTTCAGTAAAGACCAAGTGTGACTAACAAGTAACTTTTTTGTAAATGTCTATCTGATGCTAGGTGAATTCTTTCTTCTTTGTTTCTGTTTTATTCTAATTAAATCATAGTAATACTGATCTTGCAAATTCTTGGAGATAAACAGATTGAAGTTCAGTGTAAAAGCAGAGGCTCCTGTATGAGAGCAGTATACTGTCTGTCAGGATTTCTGCAAATAGCTCTTGCTGGCAGAGGTGGTAGAACAAAATACAGGTGTTTTTTGATATGCAAAGCACTGAGGACAGTCATAGCTGGGTTTTGTAAAGATAGTTCATGTGGGCTCTTAAATATAATGTTGTGAAACACCAAATAATTCTGTCTGTTCAACAGTAGTAACTCTGATTTCTTGTGTCCTAGATGCCTGGGTATCTACACCGATACACTGAACATCTTCATTCGGGTGGCCAGCATGCTTGCAGGTGGTGGAAGTGGCAGGAAAAAGTAAACAGAGACTCACCTTTGCAACTGTCTGACAGCCTACCTAGTGCACATATTAAATAAACATTCATGGTTCAAGCAGTAATGCTCCAAGTGAGAATTTTAAAGCATTTCAGCATATTGGTTCAGTGCAATATGATTCAGTCTTAGTTTGTCTTCAAACACTTTCCAGCTCTGTGTTGAAAATAGTCTGAACTGCTTCTAATTGTACATTATTTTGGAAAAGTAAATTATTTTTAATATATGAATAAAATAGTCCTACCTGCTTTTTAAGGGGTTAGATGGCAGTTCAGCTCTTACTTTCTTTTTTATTTTTACTGTTGTTGCATAGTAAAAGAAGTAATTTTTGAACTGGTATCCCATAGGCAGATAGGGGTACAAGCTACTTCATGAAATGCTGCTTAGATGAATCAATTTTAAGTTAAGTTTCATAAATTTTGTTTTAGTGACATCTTCAGAAGAACTGAATATGGCCCTAAATGCAATCATGACTTTGACCTGGGCAGAAATTTCAGAAAAGTTCAAGCAGTTGTTTAAGCAGGATGTGACAGGTTAGCTGACCAAAAAGTGTAAAGGAGACAAGATGTCTATGCAGCATTTGTCCCATATGAACTTCAGTCTCCTGGAAGTACACATGAGAATTCCTTGCTTTAATGTTGACTGGCTATAAGAGCTAGCTTCTTTTGATACTGGATTTGTAAAACTGTTGAGTGGCAATATAACTTTTGAGTGGCAATATAGCTGTGTCTTTCTTCTGGTGGCTAAATTCCTGGACTGCGGAGGAAGGTCTGTCCAGAAGAGCTCCTAGTAGTCATCTCTTGCAAGCTTGTACAATTGGCACAGAAACTGGGAATTGAGGATGGCATGCTGTAAACCCCAGGACCATAAATTTGCCATACTGTTGTGTGCTTTAGTCTGTTTAACTCTCCTCCAAATTGATATGTTAAACTTGGTCTAAAAGAAATGTTCCCTAACAGTGAAATTGATTTAACAGTAAGAAATTTATATTTTCCAGATTCTATTGCTATATGTTGGAATAAAAGGGGAATTCATAGGCCATGAAAATTTTGACCTAATGTCAGCAGCTCATATTTTCAGTTTCTGGTAAATATGTTATGTTTATGTATTGACCTATGAACAATAAAATTCTAGCTTCACAAGTTGACTCCCACTTCTCCTCATGTCAACAGAAATATTTTAGTACCCCTGCACTAGCAGCTTGGTGATAAGTACTATAAATATTTTTTTTTGGTTATGGTTATAGTTTGATTTGAAGAGAGTACATATTCCTCTTTAAAAAAATTTGCAAAGATGGTTCTGGTTTCACTGGCTAGCACCTTTCTGAGGGTGTTTCCCAGTTGGAAGATAACTGGCTACACTTGAAGTGGTTCTGTTGGTGTAACCTGTTGGCCACTTGTTGCAGCCAGTGATGTTTTTATGTCTGTCACACACTGTAGTATTTTTTGACACTTCAAACAGAGGGAAGAAAAAGTGGATTGTGAAGAACCTTGTTGCAGCTCCTTTGTGCCCGAAGATTACAAGGCACAATCTAGTTCCTGGCACTATTACAGCTGGAGGGACATCTGTAGTTCTTAGAAGGAAGTAATCTTTGCATCAGTAAGTACCCTGTTCAGAGAGTTTTATCTTTTTAAGCAATTTGATACTCTTAATTTCTTCATATTTTTACTGTAGTGGAACACAGCAGTGTGCTTGTCCTTAAAATCTGAAATGTACAGGGAGCTGTTTTAAAATTCTGACATTTGTGCTTGTTACAAAAGAAAATTCAGACAAAAGACATTTTGTCTAGATTCTGAGGCTGAAGTTTTCAAGGTTGACTATGAACTAAGGGAGGGATTCTGGACTGTTTGGAACAGTGAGGGTTAGAAAGCAACACGCTGCTTATAGGAGGTGTTTGCATGGAAAGTGAGACCAGAAAATCTAATAACCTTTTGAGAAATAGTGCCTGGAGAAACATGAGCATCACTCCTGCTCAATCTTGTGTAAAGGTGTGACAGCATCTGTGGATGAGATTATAGCACTAGCAGTGTTTTTCTAGTGTTTCTCAAAAAAAAGGAAAAAAATTGAGTTTTCCTTTGCATTTGAAGTCTTAAGTCACAACTTAAGATTTGTCCTAAGATCTCTAATTTGATGGGAGATGAAAATCTAAAGCCAGCACTACTGACAGTGACACCTAGCAGACCTACTTATGATCATAAAACTCTGGGATTCTTTGCAGGTCCAGGTGTGACTCACCAATATGTAAATTTAATTTGGCTAAAAATTCCCCACCTACAGTACTTCCTGAGTACATGTGCCAAAGAACGTTAAAGACAATCATGGTGTTTAGCCCACAATTTAATTAAATTCTGATCTTTGCTACTGATTATAGCTGCTTTCTACAGATTTTCATGATGTTTCCAGTAATTCTTTTAAATCATGATCTAAATAAGCAGCTGCATGTTTAATCATTTACTTCAGTTTTATCAAGAATATAAAGCCATTTTCCTAAGAAAGTGTTCTTCACCATCAGCTGATAAAATGAAGGCCAGATCCAAGTGACACACGTATTTTAAGTGTGCATTGCAGAATGCAACATGAAATTTAGATCTCACTTAATGAAATTATTGAATGTAATTAGCTTTGCAGTTTTCATCCAGCTTGCCCTACCTCTAATGCAGCTGAAATCTGTCAGGTAATATGCACTTATCTTCATAAAACATTTGTAATAGTTCACCTGTAACACAGTAACAGGGCATGCCTGGTGTCATTATGTAACTTGAATTGGTCCCAAGACAAAGATTATTCCTTCCTATTCCTGCTGTCATTAAAGAGCAGAACCTTTTTTTTTTAACTGTTCAATACATGGAAATAATGCAAGAATACATCATGATTTTCCTTGCACTTCAGTTTATAGCAAACTTGGAATTTAGAAACCATTGCCGTAAGTTCTTCAAATTTTGAAGTAGACCATCTGGAAATTAAAAAGGGGAATGCATTTAAATAACTCCTCAACATAGTATTTAAGTAAGAACTGGATTTTTATTTCAATATGCAACCATCTCAGTGACCTTTAGTCAGGGATGAGATGGGGAAAGCAAGACAGGCTCTTGCAACACAGGCAGCGATCCATCAGTCCCTGGCAGTGGTGGGGGTGGCTGTTCAGACCTGTCACCTCATGCCTGGGGGAGCTGCTGCAGAGGCATGTCACCTTGGACATGCACAAGGTGTGACATTGGCACTAGCCCAGCACTCACCCACCCCTTGTACCAAATACATGAATAAGTGTATTTACTGACACCACTGGAACACAAACCCAATGTGTCAGAGTGATGGCTTTTACATCTCACCACCTCTCCTTTGCCAGTGATGCATAGGAACAGGTCCAGGAAATACCATCTTTACTAATGCCTTCACTCGGTTTTGACACCACTCAGTGTGTTCCTGCAGACATCCTTAAGCCTCTGAACAAATCTTTAGTACACCTGTAAGGCATTTCTTTTATGAGCTTGTGCACAGGAGCTAAGCCTTTACTGCAATATAGTGGTGTTTGTTTTTCTTTGTATGAATGAGCAACCTTGTAATACATAATGTACTACATAATTACATTTTATAGTCTTGCTAGTGAAGAACACCAAAAAGAACTACTGAAACTGTTTTTTTTTAATTATCACAGTTTCCTTTAAAGAAAAAACACAACACTACGTTCTTGTAATGTTGGTCAACAGAAACTTAAAGTGGAATAGGGAAGAAAACAAAAAGCTTCTAACCACTATCACAGAAAAAAATTAATTAAAATTTTATCTGGAAAATCTAGGCTTAAATGTTACTCCCATGAAAAACACTAACATTACGTTTTTATAAATTGCATGGTGGTCAGGGTATCTATGGAAGTACCAGACTTCTTCCTAGACACTAACTTCCTAGACAGACTCTGCAATGGTGAGATAGCAGAGGCATGGTTATGGTAGGGTCAGTAGATACTTGTATCAAGGTAATGGCCTTGGAGTTACAGGTCTTCCTTTACTGCATGCAAGTCTAAAATCACTGCATCATCCCACCTAGACTGGACACAAGATGTTGCACATTTACTGACCTTACTATTCCTGACTATAGCAATGCTCCATTCAGAGATGAAGATCACTTTTTTCTTCCTAAACTGTCCTCATCCATCATCATCTTTTCTAAGAAAAATGATGCCACAAGTTAAAAAAACCCAACAAACTGCAAAACCAAACACAGATTGCACGTCTTGTAGCACTACATTCTTTCAGGACTTCTGAAGAACTTGTAGGAGCAAGAGCCACTGATCAGATTCTTCCTCCCACCCAAGATAATATAAAAAAACAAAATTCCACATGTGATTACAAATTATATTTGAGTCCCCAGGGGATGAGAAGAACTACCAGCTGAGCTGAAATGCAAAAAATCTCACTCTTCTGTCATTTATCTCTCATACACAGATGGCTTTGTACAAAACTTGGGCTCTTAAAAGTGTCAACAGAGTCGTCCTGTCCCATCAAACTTCTGTGTAAAAGAAAAGCCATTGGTGCTGAAGTCTTTTTTCTTTTACTCCTTCCTAGTCACGTTAACTATAACTGAGGTGACCATAAACGCTTCAGTGGACAGACTGTGTTCAATGCATTGAAATGGATTATGGGATTTTAGCAAGTAAATCAACAATGGAACATTCTCCTCAAATGCTTATCTGTAGGAGGTGGCAGGAAGAAAAGTTGAAATTATAGAAATGCAAAGATCTTTAGCCTCTAAATTCCTTAGTTCAAGTGCTGGCCTTGATTACCAACTATTTTTGCTTCTGTGAAATGATCTGCATGTCGACAAGGTGCAGAACTACCAGGAAGAGTTGACAGTGGCCAAGTAACAGCATCAGGACAAAACACTATGTCTGCAACCACCTCCTATCAGATTGCAGAGACAGGGCTTATTCATGTTTTTAAGAAAGATGAATATGCAAAACAATCTCAACATCTTTCCAAAAGCCTAGGGGCTGACATCTGCACAGTGTGTTCTGTTTTGGAGGCTTGCCAGCTGCAATAAAGACTATCTATTCAGGAAAAAGTGCAATGCTGGCCAAGACATTCTGTCATTGTACCACTTCACTTCCTCTTACCAAGTTTTCTGGAACTAAGCATTGGGCAGCCAGACTAGTTACTTTGGACAGAAGGACAGACAGACTTCATATTCTTCTGTCATCTTTCTGAAAAACAAAGCAAAGGAAGTGCTGAGTGAAACAAGGGCAAATCCTTTAGAGCCATGGTAAGTGGCAGTAGGGATAACCTTCCCTGCTTGGTTTTCCCCTACTTTGGGGGAAGTAACATGCAGTGGGAACAGATCTGCCTTCATAATGAGGTTACACTCCATAATGAGGTTACACAGCTCCTCTCAGCACCCCGTCATGGAAGTGCGAGCTCTGGCAGATTAACTGTCAAAAACAGTTTCTTAAATCACATCTTGCCTCAACTAGAAGACTGGGCTACCACGAGAAAGAAGTGTTTCCATCACACATACACATTGAACACTGCACCCAATGTAAATGTTTCTGGCCTGAACCCTTGCCTCATTTCATTATGCATTTAGGAGCCTACAGCAACCAAATAAACCTCATCACATCTAAGACTTTGAAAAACCAGAGAGAGCATGTTAAGTAAGCAGGGGGAAAGGGGAAACATCTGTTTTTCCACTTTTACCACATTGCCAGCAGGAGGAAAGTTAAAACTAAGCAAAATAAAAAGAACTGCAAGTTCCACTTTAATAGACCTGTCCAGGACAGAGACCTGTGAAGAGAATGGAGTGGACACACAGAGCTTAGACCCCCTGAACAGCACACATGAGACTCACAGACACACCAGCTGGCAGCTCTGCACAGGCTTTACTTGCAGGCACAACCTGAGTGGCAGGACACTCCTTAAAAAAGCTGTGTCAAAGATGCTGTAAACTCTGTTCCAGGACAGTCTTCAAAGTGTTTATCAGCTCACTATAAACTGTTCGGAGAAATTATAACCTCAGTCATTCTTCATTCTGATCTTTGTTAGTTACTATATCCCTAGATGTTGTCATTCTGCTTCTCATGTAGTGACTGCTACTACAGCCTTCAGTTTCTACACCATGTTCCCTCCTTCAAAGACAAGCCAGCACATGCTCCTGGATAACTACATTTGTTCACCATAACTTGAATTAAATTAACTTTGTATCCTGAAAGTTCTTAATGTTTCCTACCTTCTCACAGCTCAAAAGTTAGTTTCATTTAGCTCTAAATTTAACAAGACCATTTTCTCCAACTATGTGTATTCTCTTATGTCACAAACAGCTGTTTCAAGCTGGTTAGAAGAAATTTTCATATACAAAATGCAGATACTTCTTAGAATGGCATGACCTTTAGAAATACTAATGAATCTTATATTAGCATACCACCTCCAGAAATAATGATTCTATGAAGATTGCAAATTAAAGAGTTTATCTAATTTCTTTTTGGCAAGTACAAAAGAAGACTCTGGATCATGCCTTAATTTAAAGTTAAGAAATCAAAGTACTTTCTTTAAGATTTTGAGATCATCCTATGTGGCTTTTGAACACCAGATATTAATGCAAACATAATGCAATCTCAGGATGCATCCCTTATTTCCCTGGATTATTCAGAAACACCTCTGCACACAATTTCCTTCCCAGCCTTTTTTCAGTTGGAAAGATGTACAGCAGTTCCTGCTCACTTCATAAAATTAATGTCTTACAGAAGTCTTACATCATACAGATGCCTCAAACTTCCAGCTGACAGACTCTTAAGGACACAGGTTAGCAGGCTATTTATTAATCTGTGTTTTTATTCCATCTCCTAACTCCAGCTGTTCCATTGACACACTTCTGTGTTATTATTTTGCACATTCTGCAACCTTATTTGGTAAGCACTTTTATCTCAGGCCAAGTCTAAAGATTATGCTAGGTCATTGCTTCTAGTCTTCCATTTTCAGTTTGCTTAACATTTCCTGTAACATTAGCATTTATAGAGGCATATGAAACAGAGCATTAAGAATTACAGAGTTTAACCACAGCAATGATCAGCTTTTACAGCCTGAAATTTGAGACATAAAGCATGGAAATTTCCTCTGAAAGTATTCCGTTTAGGAGGAACAAAATTCTTCCTCAGCTCTGTTTGTTCTCTAAACTGCTAAGCAAGATATAGTGCATAGATTCCAATACCTACTCTAATGAATCTCTGAAGGTTTGCAACTAGACCTCTCAGTTGGTGAAAATAAATAAATTGCTTACTATACCCTCACCCCAATAAGTTATATTGATAAATTCATGCAGCATTTTAGTTTTAGAAAGTTTTCAGGTTTTCTATTTTCATTCCAAGAGTAGCCTGACAGTAAGACAGCACAAACTCCTCAAACAGATGCTGTCCTTGAAAAACTGGGCACCTGTTCTTTTTCCTATCAAACCATCTCTGGGACTTTTGGGTGTGCAGTGATGACTGTACAGGTTTGCCTCATTTCCCATCATAGTAGCTGGAAGGCTTGGATTGTTGTACTAAAGGAGACCAAGTAGCAGCCTGCCTCTTCCATGCAGAAAACAAGTGGGGCATTGGCGTAGCACATGCTGTTTTCTTGCTTGGGGTGATTGGTAAAGTCACAGTGCAGTGATGCATATTTAGAAAAACAAGTCTTTGTAAATACTTCTGTTGCCAATATGATGTTGTAAATACTTCAGAAGAAGGGGGGGTTGAGGTAGGTGTTGGCAGCACTTTTTGTTTAAATGAGCACAGTTGGAAATGTCAGTAGCCATCATGTGATGAGGTCCTGTTTTGCAAATTATCTCCCATCTTTTCTCGTTACTGTTCTATATTCATATTTTATTTTTTATCATGCACACAGAGAGAGAAGGTGATGCTTCTAGTTAAGGCTAAAAAGACATGAAAATTTATTTGGGTATGGTTGTGGTTTAACCACAGCTGGCAAGTAAGCCCCACACAGATGTTCACTCACTTCCCCCAGTACATGAGCTTGCCTAGAACTTTCTCAGAAAATGTAATGGAGATATGGAGATAAAATACTGTAGTCACCAAGTGAAATGCTTGCTTCAGTGCTACCACTACTCAGACAGCCTGATTGAATGTTGCAGAAAAATTACTCTCCTACCAACATTTTTGTGTGCCTTATTGACATTCCAGATCTTCTGCAAACCTTTGTGAGTAGGCTGACCAGCTCCATTTTACATGCTCAGTTTATGTTGGGATTTATGTTATTTGATTCAGTCTTAACCAGCAAAAGTGTTGACTTTAAAGGTACAAAATGAGGACTCACGTCCGTATGTTTCAATATTCAAAAGAAACCTGAGATCATAACAACAACATTGTTGCTATGTTGTCATTCATCTTTCTCTGCATCTACTGATCTGCACAAGTCCCTCCTGACATGCTGAGCAGGGATGTGAACTGACAGCCTTACTGCAGGCTGAGCAAGGTGTGCCAGTGCCAGGCAGGGCTTTCAGGTACCTTGAAGATAATACTATCTTGTAGTGAGTTTTGTTAGTGATTTGAATCTTGGACCTTGATAATGCTGGCCTTGGCACACAAAAAAAAAAAGCTGTCAGGCATTAACAATCTTCACTATGTATGGATATTACTATGTAGGAATAGAAATAAGCTTTTGGGGATAAATTTGGTAGATAAAGGGTGACCCAATTTGGAAGGATGCTGATGCAGTGCAAGAAATAAGCCAAATCCCAAATTTGAAATAGCAAACCTTTAAAACTGGGGCTGGGGGCAATATATGTGCACCAGAGTGAAGCCATCTGTCCTGCTGTAATTTCAAGTCTGGGTGGCTTGCAGATACTGCTCCCACCTTTTAAGGCTACATAGCTTATAACATATTGTTGTTAGAGACCCAAATCTTACCAGATGAAGCTGGGAGAATTGAATGCTGTCAAACCTGAACTTTTTGCCTTTTTTACAAGACACAGCTCTATGGCTGATCCCTCCTCGAAGGACTTTTTTTAAGTACACTCTGTGAACCTTGATACTATGTTGAATTTGATGACTTCTTAACCTGAACTGCGAGCTGGAATCTCCATAACTTAATTAATTCTATATAATAGAAACTGAGAAGTTAATAGTAAACTCATAAATCTGCTGTTTAGCCAGCTGCCTTGTTAATTATGGTAAAAACACACTGGCAATTGCTGTGATTAAAACACCCTGGGTTTGTTTTGCCTTTTGAAGCCCCGATCACTGTCCATACAGATTCAGTTCTGCTCTCCCCTCTGCCTTTCCAAGCATGCAGAGGAGCACACCAGGTCCCCTGGAAAGGCTGCTGTGAAGCACAGGACAGGGACTCTGCCTCAGGGCATCCCTGTGACTTTAATACTCCCAGCTCCTGTGTGACTGGCAGGGAATTCTCTATGCTGCCCAATTCTGACTAAATTGCTTCTTGAAATGGGAAGTGCGGTTTCTTTTCATCTCCTGAGGTGCAATACAAAGGCCAAATCCCCTCCCCTTCTGACTATAACATTCCTTTGGCTCTATCTTATAAAGAGCTGAGAAGACCAAGACACTCCTTCAGCCTCCTCAGGAACATCTCGTGACTAGTTGGAAGGATGAAGCTTCTGGTGCTTTGGGGCTTTTTGTTTGTCTCTCTTCTGTGCCTCAATGTCTTTGCTGTAGAAGGTACAGTATATAAAGTCTTCTAAAAGAGCTTTCTCTTTTCCTGTTCTTTCTTTTTTTGATATAAAATTCGTATTTACTACGCTAAAGGAAACAAACAGAGCTTTACAATGAAAAGGAGGATTAGACTTAGGAAAGGACTTAGACTGCAGAATGTGGTAGCACATCAGTGCTTTGATTTCTACAGTAGTGTTTCTTCTGTTATTGCCTGTTGCCTGTAGTATAGCATGATTAATTTTACCTTAATCTGTGTTCTGAAACCTGCTCTTCTGAAAATACTTCCTGTTATATTTTCCCAGTAGTAACCAGCCATCCACCAATGTAAAAATAGTATAATTTTCTCAGTAGTGGGAAATGTGTTAATGGAAAAAGTTTAAACCCTTATGAAACAAGGGAACATGAACCAGTCAGGTCAACAGAGTATATGAGAAATTCTTTACAGAAGAGTGAAATGGGAAAGAGTAACTCTTCTGACCTTCAATCAGTCTATTCTTTTTTTCCTTTTGTTGTTGTTGGTGGTGGTGGTGGTTAGTTGGGTTTTTTACCACTGATATTCCACCTTGATGCACTTAGTTACAATTTTGCAGTATTACAAATTCATGGAGCAGTCAAAATCTTGAAAAGAGAGGATTTTCCTTCTGTCTATAGCCACATCTCTGCAGATGTCATTGTGCATTTGTAGAAGGACGGTTCAGTAGAGTTTTTAAATTGAGCGATGTAATCTAGAGTTACCTGTGCAGATTTGAGGTTTGATATTGTAAATCTCTGAGACTCACCATGACTTTTCACAATGTGTATTTTATACAAGATGTAGAGAATTTATGTGAGATAAGGAAAACCAAATAAGCTAATTGTTCAAAGGTCAGGAACAGCAGACTTGCCATGCTTGATATTTTCTAGAAACCTTTTAAGAATTGCTTTATGTGTAAATATGAGCACGGAGAACCATGTGGAAGCTGTTTTTCTAATTGGTTAAGTCAGCTGCCCAGTTTTCTCATTAACTGGAGTCTGTGCTGAATGATAGGGCTATTTGTCAGAGCAGTGGTACCTGGTGCCCTTCTTCTCCCTTTGCTTTTTCTACCTTTTTTTAGTCAGGTTTTTTTCCATGACTCTTGAGGAAAACTTAAGGAACAGTGCAAAGGGAGTTGGAGAATTTCTAGATGTGTCTTCAAGATGATAAAGGAAGCCTGTCCAGCAAGGACAGGAGACAGCCATATCAATAAAACACAAGTGAATACCTGCAAGTTCCTGTAATAGTGAGTGTTCCCTTTTTGTTGATGTGCATGGTACTCCAGTGAGTCAGAAGGTGGGGAGTAAATGTGCAAAGGACATTGTTCCTTATCTGTGAGTGCCAATGTGAAAGTGTCTGGGTGTGCAAGATAAATGTACTTTGCATGTTAAACCTGTTATATCAGAACTAAATTGCAGTCATAAGATAGCTCAGCCTCCCTCATCAGCCTTGGCTGTAAACTTTACCTCACAGATTTCCAGCAACATTGACCTGTGTTAGATTTTGTTGATGAGGAATTATCTGTCCCTGTCCTTTCTGCTCCACCTCAGCTCCAGAGCAAACCTTTTTTTTTTTTTTTCCCCTTTATTGTGGCCAGCACATACTATGTCAACTGCAGTCAGCAGCTCACTTATTTAGCTGTAGTGAGGAGGGAATATTTCAGTGGCCTTGCCCATCCAAAGCAATTATTCTACACTGCTGTGCATCTGGGCACAGAGATGCTCTTTTTTCCAGTTGGTAATTTTTTATATTTTCTTGAAGTGGTGAAACTGTAATTGTATCACCTGCCAGTGTGACATTTCGAAGGATAAAGAAATCTTCACAATGTGTATCTGATGTATCTATGAGTAATGATGGAAAAGAGCAAATAAATTCCTGTTCCACACTAGGGACAAAGCTGTGCAGAGATCTAAAACTCAGTCATGATAATCCTTTGTTTTACAGATCTCTCCATACAAGGATGTCAATGCAAAATGTCTGTGGATTCTGACACATTTGCTGTATAAGTACAGTTATTTGCATTACCTATCTCCACTGATAATGTATTATTTTTCCCCCTTAGGTCAGAAGGGTAAAAAACTCTGCTGCTCAAAAGTATCCAAACTCAAGAAAAAAGCAGGTAAAGGTAAAAACACTTACAGTTTCATTAGATGAATTAAGTAATCATTAGAGAGAAGTCACAGCATTCTGGGTATTTTCCATCTGCAGCTCCACAGAATTTTCTGTGCAAGTAAATACTAGCTTCATTGTATCACTGAGAACTTGTTCTCTTTTTCTTAGGAAACTTACTGAGTATTTGGATCAGGAAGAAATAAGATAAGAAGAGATTAGAATCCAGTTAATGCCCATAGTGTAAAACAATCATGAGAAATATGATAAAGTCTGATTAAAGGAGTATCAGTGTTCCTCACTGATAAGAACAGTTGCAAAAGTGAAATATTATCCTGGCTTTGCCCTGCTGTATTCCATCGCCATTCATCTGTGACTGCATTCATCTTCATGTTTAGAGGGATCAACTAAAGTGAGACTCTGTGAATTCCCAAAAATCCAATTGTTGAACCCACAGCTCCACCAGGAACAAGAATTAACTGAGATTGAATTTGTCCTAAATACGTGTGTCTGAAGACTGTGCAAGTAAAAGTACATAATATTCCTGGTTTCAGTGACACCCCAGTGGAAAAAAAGCTAAACCATGAACAAGTCTAGGATAAAAAGATTAGTATGCTCTTTAGAATGGTAGCATTTTAAATCTTCATGTTTCTCAATTCAATAAAATGTCTAGCTGATAAGTTTTGTTAAACTATAAAGATAAAGAATTTGATCTAAAATAGTTTGTTTCCTATTTCTAATATTTTAATCATAAAATTACTAATTTGAAGTTCCAAGCAAATTCATTCTAGCTGATAAAATATCTTAAATGCTTTATTACTTTTTTATATTTAGATAACTTAGGTGGAAATCTTTGTGTTACTCTACAGTTTTCCTTTAACTGGAGCCTTTCCTTCCTGTCCAGTCTCCCAGTGCTGAATCATGGGCTCTGTTTTATAGGCAGAGTCCCATTGGTACCAGGAGCAGTGAACAAATTGCAGAATTATTATAGGTCAGGGGTTTATAGCTGTCTGGGGCTCCTCATTTAATCAGCAGGTGTAGTAGCAACAGAGAACTCGAGCAATAGCAGGTTCCCAGCTGGCCCACAAGCCTGGGGAGTGCCATGCCAGAGGCACAGAGGTGGCTTCTGTCCCTGCTGGCCTGAGCTGGATGGCTGCTGCCTGCCTGATCCCACACCCTTTCCATGTTACTGAGACTCCATGGGATCAGCACAGCTGTCACTATTCATTCTGAGTATTTTCTGCTATCTGCCAAAACAGGGGGTGTTTCAGGCTTTTTTTACATGTAACAGGCATGAAAACTCTCTGATAAAAGTGCTTGCAAAGAGAATGTTCCTTTGAAAGCAGACTGCTGTTTCCTGGGGATGAAGTCCAGTGATGCCAGCATCATGGAGCAATGGAAGCCACTGTGCTGAGAGGAGGAAAGGAGTACAAAGGAAGCACTCCTTTAAAACCTGTAAATTCACCACAAAATATCTCCTACTGAGGGAATCTGAAATGCTTTCCTCTGCTGCAAACACAGTAATACTTTATGATCTTTGCTTGTTCCATTACACCCTGCCCTGGTTCTCTGAGCATTCCAATATGCTGACTGTAATCATCTCCTGTCCTTACCTGCAGCCAAACCTTTTTTAGGTCAGGGATTGTTGTTTATTTGCTTCCATATAGGGTGCATCTTTCTGCTGCAAATGACTTCCTCAGATCTGCTTGTACCAAAAAACTCCATCTGAATTGGTTTCTACTCTTACTGAGAGGCAGCTGTAAAAGCTTGGGCCTAATGCAGCAACTGCCCAAAGCTGAATTCTTCTGTTTAATGTGCAGTTCTTGACTGGAATTGTCCAATGTTGGGTTTGTTTTGTATTGTTGCTATGAGATTTCTGGCTGACTTGTGCTGTCTTTTTTAGGGGGATATTACTTGCTTTATAGTCTGCAGGCAAAGCATAGGAACTGTTTTTCAGCACTGCTGTGCACTGTTCTTTGTGCTGGGCATGTGCCATGGGCAAGCTGCAAAGTCACTTGGAGACCAGCTCAGTGTGGCTTGAGGAGAGGGTTATGTATGGCCATATATAACCACACTTCTTTTGAAGCAAAACCACTGATTCCCTAGAATGCTGTCATTCCACCAGAAACAACTGCTGTCCCAGAAAGAAAAAGCTTCAAGCCAATATCAGTCTATGGCTTCTGACCAGGAGATAGGGAGAATGTGATTATAGTAAGGACTTCTTTCTGTTTAATGTGTCAGTTGCAGAATTCAAGCTCTGGAGAGACAGTAGTACCATCCTGTGTCTATGAATACCTTCACCTGACTATGGAAACTTCCAGCAGCAGCAAACTTTCAGTGATTGAGTACTCTCACTAAAAGGAAAATAATCTGCTGGAAGTCAGTGACCTGCAGCAACCTAATGAAAAGAAAAAAAAATTGCCATCACATCCCTGTTTATTTTCAGATCACTGCTAATCTAAGCCTGCCCATACAAACATGGCTGAACATCAGATATTAAAGTTTTATTCCATTCTCCACAGTCCCAATTAAACAAATTTCTCCATTTTCTCTCTTTCTCATCTTTATTTTACAGGTAAAAATTTTAAAATGACTCCAGTGGAAAAAAAGAAAAACTGCAAGCCTTGTCTTCACCAATTCCATCCAGTGAATCCTGTACCACTTCCACAGCTAAAATGAGCAGACTGAGAGGAGGGTGAAAAGCATCTGCCTACATGCACAACTGACAGTGCTTCACTAACTTGAGGACCCTCCTTTCACAGACATGAATGTACATTGCTTTTTGTTTGGGGAAAGACTTCAGTACTGTTTATTCATTCCTTCACTCAGGCACCTTTCTTAGTATAAACCTGGCAGAAAGAGTCAGGCAAAGTTGTCTGGGTGGCACCAGACTTTGTGTCAGTTGAGCATTCCTCTGCACCAAGCAGGGATTTAGCTCCTCAGGTAAGAGAATGAGGAGAGCTGCTTGAAGAGGTAGCTGAATTGCATTGGTTTGCATTTCTGAATGGCCTAAAATGTGGTGAAGAGCTGATGCTTTTGTTTCTAGTTATCAATATACATGCATATTTAACATTTTCTTTGGATGAATTTATTTTATATTAACAAAGGTGGTTTTTGTGTGATCATTAATCATTGATGATTTTTCCTGCAGCCCTTGTGCTTGGTGCTTGCAATCCACTTGGAAGTAGATGTCTACAGATGATAAAGATCTCATCACTTAAAAGGGGCTGAGAAACTAGATAAGCAGGTTGTTAAAATAGTGGTGATGGGCCAGATTCAAGTAAGCTTTTTAATATGTCTTCCAAGGGGGCTAAATCTGACTTTAAAATCAAAGTGGCCTGGTTTTTAACTTCCTAAAGAGTGTCATCAGGTGGTTATTAAAGAGCATACTGAAAAGATATTAAACCTAGTCAGATTTTATCTGTTCCTCTAAAGACAGAAGGCAACTGTTCTTTCAAGACAATGCAGTTGTGTGATCACCTCAATAAACAAAGCTTACTGGAGCATGAAATAAATGCTAAGAATGATACCAAAGGGCTGAATAACAGAGAAACTGAAGCATTTGCTGATACTTTAGCCATGTATCTTCTGTCCTTTCCTAACTGTCCTCTGCACTGCTGCTACTTCTCTGCCTGGGGGAGAGTCCTTAAAACTGAATTACTTTGTTGTTCATGAATTCAGTTTTCCTTCTACTGAATATGAGGAGGAGTAGAAACCTTTTCTGCTGCTGGGCAAATTGTAGATTGCAAATAGTAATTTTTCTGTCAGTACTCATAGTACTACCCTTTCTCTTAACAAAATTGTCAGTATGATAGAAATGGTTTTGGTGCCCTTCACAATTTGGGGGAGTTGAATGGGAGCAGTCAGAGGTCTGTTGTAACACAACAGGCAAATGCAATTCCAAAAGGTCAAGTTTATGGGCACTTACTCAGGGTCCTGCTCTTACTGGGAATGTTTCTATTGTGCTGAGCAATTGAACCTATCTCTGGGTCTTTTGTGTGTTTGCTATTACTTTATTTTCATATTGGTTTTGAGATTAGGTAGGTCTGACACTCAGCATCCTATTTCTGACGACCTGACCATGCATAGCACTTTTTATATCAAGGATAAAGGAACTGCCAGTCCTCCTTGCAAAACCTCTGAAACAGGAGGCTGGTGAAGGAGCTGTGTTTCATTGTTCAGTTTCTGGTCAGGGGGCCAACATATTTTATTTCTATTGTTTTGTGGAGCTCGCAGAAGGAATCTGTAGAATATAAATGACAAGTAAATGTAAAAAGCATTTCTGGTATTGTTTGCAGCAGGGTTTTTCTCTGTAAAATATGGCCATGTGTTTACAGCACTGTATAAAGCATCACTAACAGGCTTGAAGATTTTGTTCTCTAATGTAAGTTTAAGCCCTTTTCTTTTATGTCTGAAAAAAGCTCTATGATTTTCCTCTTTGCCTTACACCCTCCAAACAGCATGCTCCAAACTCTCCAACCCTCCTTCAGGCAAAATGTTCTCTCTGATAACAAAAGCATAAGCCCCAGAAACCATTAACACAATTATTACAGAAATACTCTGGATCTCTGGAGAGATCCCAGGACATAATTTAATGCACTTGAGTATTTTTACTCACTAAATTTCCCAAACTGGCCTCAATCCCTGGCTGGGGGCTATTCCAGTTAAAGATGCTACTTGTCTAAAGTCCTGGCCTTGGCTGACCAGACTACAAGCAGGAACCTCCAAATAATTTCAGTGTGGATTGTGACTGCTGCCCAAATGCTTTGTTGCTTCATATAGAGGTATCAGAATGCTGTGTGTCCTCTTGAAAGCAGCTCCTCAGCAGAGTCTGACTCATGTACCAGGCCATTTCCCAATGTGCTAGAACAGAGTCGCCATCTGATCATGGTTTCACTTATAAGCATTTGTTCTTCCTTTTGTTTTCCTTTCACTTCTACATGCATTTGTCTGGCATTACTGGTAGAGAAACATATTTGTTCAATGGCTTTTCAAAATACACAAGCTGTATGCTTATATAAAGTAGTAAATTTATCTTTTCCAAGCTGACAAATGCATTTTTTGTATCTTGTGGTTTTGTGTGCATTCGGCTGTCAAGCAAGAAAATTGCACAGCCCTTAAGTTGCAATAAAGATGTTTCTGAAGTTCTCTATGCCTGACAGAACAGATGTTGGATCCTGGTCTGACCCTGTCAATTAAGTGAGCCTGGTGGCTCCTCACTTTGTTTACAGCTTAAAGCCACCAGCTAACACCAACTCAGTCTGTTTTATTTGGCACTATGACTGAATTGGCAGGAGCACAGCAGAAATGATCCCTGCTGACAGGGAGTGTTGGTGTAGAGGTGTTGGTATTTTGGGATCTCTTTTTTTCTAAGTGGGTAGTAGGAGAAATAAAAGTATCTATTCTTTATACAAAATAGTATCCCAAAAGGTGTAATGGGGGTTCTCGATGTTGGCTTTTCAGCTCTCTAGACTGCCTCACAGCTGATGAAAGGGTCCAGATATCCTCAAGGATTTCAGGATTTTGGCTCTGGAAAAGTTCTTTTTATCCAAAGTACGGTCTACAGAGGGAACTTCTTGTGATCCCATTTTGCCAAGGAAAACTACACTGCTCCATAAACAATGTCATCTCAAACAATAAACTCAAAAGAAATATAAAAGCAAAAGGATAAATATTTCCTGTGTAGATACACAGCTGACTCTTGCCAAAACTGATTAGAAGACTCATGGTGGCATTAATATTCATTGGATCAAGTCTAAGGACCTGTTGCTTGAATCTGTTTTGTCCAAAGTTACTACTAACTAGTTTTAGGAAAATATTGTCAGATTGTGGAGGCAGGTCAGATGCATGTGCACTTTTTACAGAAGCTTTTTCTAAGAAGAATTTATCCAAAGTTTGTCTCTTTTGTCCCTCTTGTAGGTTGAGGGGAAAACCCACTTACACAGTTTTTTTACCTCAGATCAGCCAGTTGTCATTAGATGTAAGCAGTTATCTTCATCATAGTTAATTTCTCTGGAGGACTCATTTTTTAATTGCTGTTGGGCAGCAAAGAGAGCTCCCTAATGGCAGGAGCAAGGGTGTTGTTCCCATCCACATATACCTGTGGTTCCCAGTAGCCTTCTATATTGTAAGCCAGCCATTGGATAATCTGCCTTGGTTTTGAACACATAACTATTCCATCATGCTTTGTGTTCTGATCTTGGAGCAGGCCTATCAGCACAGAAGGGATTCCCAGAAATTACTTCTGTTTTCAGTGTCTCAGTGGTGGGATCTCTGCTAGAAAAGTTCAGCATCTGGATATGGATTTGTTCGTGTTGTCATTCAACCTTAGTGCCAACATCTGTTTGTGTGTTTCAGATGTACTGACTGTGAATATCCTTAAGTGTGAGGGATTTAATTCCACATCTTCAGGCTGATGCTCCACAAGGGAGCTAAGGACAGATTTCCTATAGGATAAGCACCTTACTCTCACAGTGCCATCTGGTCGGGCTCTGCACACGTTATCAGATAAATCAGGTCACTGTGTGCCTCTGAGTGATCCTCAGATGAACGTGACTGCCCTGGCTTCTGCAGCCTCACAGCCACAGCAGCCTCAGCTCTCCCAAGAAGCTTTTGCACCAGGCCAGCTCCTGTCAGGCACTCTGGCTGCATCTGGGATGTTCCTTTAGGAGCTGATGGCTCCCAGCTGCTCACACAGCACAGGCACTCAGGGCTGATGATCTACACATGGTCCAGGAGGCATTGGAGCCCAAGCATTCCAAGGTTCCACCACACAAAAATCCTGCTTTGTTAGCTGCCCACCAGACACCTGTACAATCATTTAACTCCACAAATGCACTCCATTTGTGATGTGTGGTGCAGTCACAGCAATGGACACGTCCTGGCTAAAGGAACTCTGAGTGCAAAAGCCAAACAGCAGCAGGGTTTCTCTCAAGCACCTGACAAGAGCAAGGTGCTGCTTAGGTCACTGAATAAACATGCTTTTCTGCTGGGTTTTGTCATCTTGTTTGGCCTTCAGCACTGATGCCAACCTCAGGGGCCAAAAAGACATATTCCCAAGGCATCATTTGGTGCTTGCCTGGTCTCTGAAAATCAAATCTCTGTAGCATGTGCTTCAAATTTGCTCACAAAACTGAAGTGCACTGGAAGATGCTGTCTTTGCTAGGTGGGTCCTCCACACAAGACTTTCTATTTGCATTGTCCCAGAACCCTGTGTCCCAGTCAGTGCCAGTTGTGTGGCCTGTTCACCAAGCAATGCTAAAACCTGCAGTGCATCACAGATTTCTCCCCAGAGGATCTATATGCCTGCAGAGGAAGATGTTTTCATCAGGAAAAAAAAAAAAAAAAAAAAAAAAAAAAAAAAAAAAAAAGTGTGACGAAGTCCATCTGTTTATGAATGCTATCAGAGAAACAGTGAGGTAGTTAAAAACAAGATTCTGTATGAGCTGAGATAATGCAGCAGTGTCTTCAAGTCACCCTGTAAAGCATTCTTTTTGAGTCAATGACTTTCCAGTTGTTAACTTCCATGACTTGGAAATCAATAAATGATGGCAATTGTCACTGAGCTCTTATCTTGATGTTGTTTGAGTGTACCAAGGTTAAACAATTCAGCATTTTCCTTTTACTTAGTTAAATATATACCAATACTCCTCCTTTATTCTGCACACATCTTCAGGAGTGTGGTTGATGAAAAGAGAGAAAGCACTATGTGTGTCTTGACCTTAACCTTGTAAGCTTCACCTCTAATAGTCTTTGAAATGAACTCCTCTTAAATTTATGTGCAAGTCAAGACTCAGCAGTTTTTAAAACAGATCCTTGAGTCTGAGCAGTAAAGTCAACCTACTCTTCATAATTTTATTATAAAATGTGCTTTGCACTTTTTCCTGTCTCTTGAACAGACCTTTCTATTTCCTTCCTCAACGTTCTTTCCATGCTTTCTTTTGTTCCTAAACATGTCAATCTTCCTCCTTGTCAGTTCTCATTGAATAGAAATTAATATTTCACCTCTTGGCATGATGGTCCCCCACCCCTTCTTTGTCTATGTGGGATCTCAAAGAAATTCTGCTGTCTGAATTTCCTCAAGTGCTGAGCTACATCTATTTGTCTCCATGATTTTCATTCCATGAGACTGACTGGACTATATATTTTAAAAAAATATGTTGTAAAATGGTGCTGCATTGCCTTCTTTGTTTTCAGACATTAATTTTGTACCAAGAACATTTACAGGAATTGGACATCTCTGTTTCAAGGCCCCATATAATCATCTTAAAGCCACAGTATGAGAAAGGATGTTTCTGTCATTTAATTTGTATATCAGCATTCACTGGTATTCATTTGGACTGTGTAATCTTAGTTAGCAGATGTGAAAGTCTTTTCTCAGCTATTTTATTCATTCTTCAACATCTATTGTTGAGATTCTTGCTACGTAGTTCTCTTGATTTATCTTACTGATAGATTGTTTAAAAAAATGCCAAGTACAGCATTTTGAGATAAAGTACTAGAAAGTGTGGGAGGAGATGGTGAGAGCACAGTGCTCATAGGTAGAGCTGGTAGGAATGAAGAGACAATCTTTGGGCTCTCACCAGATTAAACTACTTGATTGGAGAACCACCATACACACACTGATTGTAGAAATCTCTCCAGGCAAAGAGTGAATATTTGATGGAACATGTAAGTGAGAATAGGTGATAGTCCCACGTGTTTTGGAGGTAAATTACTTCAAAGCTGAGTATTTAATATTCTTGTAATAGAAAATCTCTTGACACATATCTTGTTTTCTAGGTTAAGGACAAGCATTTAGTATATGCTTTGGTATAAGGCTGCCTGGATACTCAGGTTTCCTCTGGACACAGCAATCCAAGGGAAAGGCTGAGGTATGCCTGGCCAGTTGGATCTCCATACCCTAACAAAGGAAGTACCTTGTCACTTAGTCCAGCATGAGAATTACTGACTTGTGGGATTCCCTTCTGAGAATGGTTTAAGGCACACCCCTGCATTCCCAAGAGAGAACATAGGAAGAGCCACCTGCAGTCACAGTGTCATACATTTACCTGAGTAAAATCCAGGGCTGCATCAACCCCTGTGGCCAAAGTGTGGCTCAGAGCTGATCTCTAGTGAGGGCTTTGGTTCACCTGTAGCCTTTGTGTTCATGCCATTGCTGTACTGAACAGCTGAGCTGGGTCAGACAGGCAGTGAAAGGAGCAGTTTCACCTTCATGCATCCCCTGGTTCAACAAGGCATGTTACAGTGTTGTATGCAGGACATCCACACAGGGATGTCCACGGCATGCACACCAGCCAGATTTATGGGAAGAACACAAGTGCTTCTTTGCTCTGCCTAAACAAGTCTCATTATTTTCTTCAGCCACACTGAGTAAACTATAAAATCTTGATTTATTCATTATTCACACCCCAACTCTGAGTTATATGTATAATTTTTACAGGCAAAACAATGAACAATACTAGTTCTTTCATAAATAACTTGGACTGCCTGTCTGCTGCTAAATGGCATCCTTCACACAGATCTGTGTCGTGCTCCACAGCACCACATCCATCACAGATCATGCTGCTGAAATGAATGTAGGCTATCTATATATATCTGGATATTCTAGGGACTATTTGTTCATTTTCTATTCCTGTCAAAATAAAACAAGGAGAGTGATTTGTAGCTCCAAAGAAGTAAAGTTACTGAATTGTAAATGGATTTTGCAGTGATCTTTAAAAGCCTCTAAACTAGTAAAATGGGTAGCAGGTGCTTTAATTACTTAGCAGCTGCAGAAAATGTTCCCCCTTCCTCAGTCACCTGCAGCACCTTTTTTTGCAAATGCTGTAAAAACTTTTTGGCAGACTAAAACCAGGAGAAGCTGTATCTGAGATGAAGTTACTTCTTTTTCCCAGGAATTCCCCAAACCTCTGCTGCCACCCTCAGTGAATGACAATAACTCATGATAAATCATGCAAAAATTCCATGTCATTTTAACAAATTTGCACATTCTAATTGATGAGAGTAGGCTGTGGAGAGATGCATAAACTCTCATTTAGGAGGTGGCATATTTGTTCTGGCAACTGGGAGGATCAGAGTTTGGTGATAATGGCCAGCAGTCAAGAACACATCTCTGATTAGATTTAACCACCAAAAGGTAGGACTGATTCTCTTTTGTAGTTCCTACTGAGCAATGTTTGACCTACTGCAAGTCTGTTTCTCTCCCATAACTGGTAATGCAAAACATAGGATGGGCATGGAAGACTTTTGAGGGACTTCAGTCTTTTCTCTCCTGCCAACAAACTGGCCCAGGTTCTTGCAGATACCCCAGCTCCCATAGTTTCTCCCAACAATCTGACAGAAGGTAAGGTGCTGTGCTATGAAAATGTAAAATCTGGGTCATGTAAAATTCTTCACCACCAAAACCACTCATCTGAAATGTCATCAACAGCTGTTCCTGGATTTGCACCATCATCTGTATTCTGTATTAATGGGAATTGGTGGAGAGTGATGATATGCCCCAGTAAAAGTCCTTTGCAGGGAGATTTTTAGGAGGGGGACTGATGTAGTTTGGGCAGAGAAGAGTGTTTTATTTGGTTTGTGGTGGGAGCTGTGTGTTTTGTGTCTCAGCTCTGGTGAAACAAGAGTGCTCTGACCCCTCTGTGGTGCCAGCCAGGCAGAAAACACCCAGCAACAAGTTGTGATCATTACATTTACCTTGCCTCAGCACATCCTGCTGCTCTTAAGGTGTCTGGAGATCAGCTGAGACAATTCCTGCTCACCCCATGCTGTGGGACTTGCTGCTAAACTGACCCTTCAGTGAGCAAAGGACAGCCCAGCTGGGGCCAGGGTTGTGAGGGTGCCTATCTTACCTATGGTTTATGTCAGGCCCCTTCCTTTGTTTCCAAGCTAGAAAAGAACTTCCCACACACTTTCACAGATGTGAGAATAGGGAGAATTTTGAGAAAATTTGACTGAGGTTCCACTTCTCTCCTTTGCAGAATTGTATGAGGAATTCTGAGTGGACTGTGCTGTGCATAATGCCTCCAGGTATCAATGGTGAGTCCCACAGCCCCTTTTAGCATGTGATTTACCAAGAGAAGGCCACAGTGATTTGGTGTCTTTCTGCACTTGCTGAGGTTTATATAAAGTGTGCAGCACTTTTTATGCTGAATTTATTTACACACACAAATGTGCACACAAAAAATGCTGAATACTCCTCTCCAGGGTAATGCTTAATGTCATATACACCCCAAATTCAAGGACAAGCATATTTAAAAAGTAGCCTGAACTGTTGTTATATGAGTGTGAACTTTATTACTTATCAATACTTGCCCAGAGCCTAGAACAGAGAAAAATGGAAACATAAAATCAGAAGAGTACATAGTTATTAAAAAGCAAAGCAAGACAGTGGAAAATAAAATCTGTTATTCCTTTCATTTCATTTTTTTCACAATTTTTAAATTGCAAATGCATGTAAGCATCCAAAAACTGATTGAAATGCAACTCATGCAAACCTCCTATTTATATTCCAAGCAGGCATTCCCCAGGTGGGCAGCTCTAATGTGATGGCCCCGAGGTGGAAGAGCCACCCACGGTGTGGAAAGTGTAATTTCCCCTGGTGCCAGCTCAGTCAGTGCCCTCTGCCCAGCCTGCCAGCAGGGGTGACAGCAGGTGCCAGCTGGATTCCAGTGGCACAGCAGGGCACTCAGCCCCTCAGCTGTGACTGTCCCACCCGAGCCCCTGGTGGCATTGCTGTGCAGAGGGACAGGCCATGCTCCTGGGGAGGTTTAGGTGCCATTTTATGTTGGCAGCTGCTGCCAGTTCTCGTCTGGACAGGTTTTAGGCTGTGCTTTGGGACTGGGCTCAAGAGCAGCTGTCTTTGTGGGACCCACAGTTCCCCCCTTCAGGGCTGTGTAAAAGGAAAAAGTGCAGCTCTGGTAGTGGTGAAAGCCCCTTTCTTGTCAGCCACTTTTGATTAAGGAGGATTACTAGTCTTAGGCTTAAGTTTTAGGGCTAAAAAAGTGAACATGGTGGGGGCCAGGATTTTCCAAGATTCTCAAAAGCTCAAAGAGATGAGAGATAACAGGGCAGGAGCTGGCCTTGTGTGTGGCTGGTTTTGTGTCTGGTCCCTGTGCCCAGCTATGATCTAGTTTCATGTTGGGAAGTAGCTTTGTCTTGGGGGAAGAAAAGCATCCATGGCTCAGGGCATCCCAGGGGGGTTCTCAATGCACAATTCAGCAGTTTTACAACCATGCTGCACTGGCCCCAGTACACCCCAGCTGTGGTCAGAGGCAGGGAAGCCTGAAAAATATTCATTGCATTATTGTAGCATCCTTCAACGTTTAAATTTCTATTGCATAAAAATTCAGGTTGTCTAACAAGCTCCAGTAGATATTGCTACTCAGTGACCCATACTTCTGTTCTGAAGGTATTGAATCTTTCCTGGATGTTTTTCATACTGAATAGTAAACAAAACCCTGGGAAACCACTTGGTCCAGATCAGGTGGGTATATTTGAGATCAGATGAGTATATTTCATTCTTCTTTTATGCTTCTTGCTACTTGATAAGCTAAAAATATATGAAATAGAAAGTTTCTTCTACATAGAGAGATCCTTCCATTCCCAAAAAAGTTGAGACAGAGGTACCATTTTCCTGAAACCCCCTCCTGCCCCTTTTCTTCCAAAGGAGAAAATTCATCAAAATAAGCCTGGATCCATAAGCTGTGTTGGTTTTGATCAAAGTATATTTTCTGACAGAAAAAACTACTCTGTCAAATGTTGCTGTGTTAGGTATGGATCTGACTGTGCATAGACACATATTAACTAGGTTTTCAAACTGTAAGGGGATTAAGAGCTCAAACTCATTGAAATTCAGGAGGGAGGCATTTTGCTTCTTTGGAGATGCAGGCCCTAGAGATTCAGATCCCCAGGGGATGCAGCCAGGGGAACAGACAGCTATTAACTTTGGCAAGAGCTCTCCATCACTTGTTCTAGGAAAATACTCTGTAGGAAAAAAAAATGTGTTGTTAGTTCTGTGTTGAGGAGGCAGATGAGAAGACATTTAGGTGCTATTTATGTTTTCTTTTGGGCACCATGCAGGTCTATTTCTGTGATTTTGTCAGAGGTTTAATACTATTTTTGACAGAGGTGGGATGATTAAATCTGCAATGGGGACTAAATTCATATCCATCTTCTATATGTGTATCTGCTCCCACACAGTTTTCAGCTTTGGATCCCCATATCATGAATTTAGATGCACTAAAAATACATTTGTTTTTCATACTTTCCTGCCACAGGTTTCCCTGAGCTTTACAGGCCACTGCTGCAGTCACAGGTTGGTTCAACATGGAGCTTTTGTAAACAGTGCTCTACAAATATAATCATACAGAGTCAGAACAAAGGTCTGATCCCATAGGAGAGGGTCAGGAAGAGATCAAGATGTCAAAGAGCCTTCCCCTGGTTTAACTTCTGAGCTTCGGGCAGGTGATAATGTAGTGCTGTACTGAACCAGGGTTTGCATCTGTGTCATCACATTTATTAGTCATCAGTGAACCCAGTCTTCATTAATCTGATCCATTTGCAGCCTTCTTTAGTCTTTTGTTCTCTGTACCATTCTCTGGCAAATTCCATTACTGGCAATGAGTTTTGTTAATACTGGCCCAAGAGTTTTGTTTTTCTCCTTCCGAGAGCCTTACAGTTGATTTGTTCTGCAGGCAGAGGTGTCCCAGGGGATCTGCAGGTGCCCCACCAGCCCTGCCCACAGCCTGGGAGCAGCACAGCACTGTGTCTGCAGCAAAGGCCTCTCCATGGCCCCCTCCAGCATTTGCTCCTCCTGCCAAGGTCAGGATAAGGTACACTACAAACATGTGACAGCTCCTTCTGGAGGAAAAATAGATTGGAGCTATTCATGAGTGATGGAAGCTATCCTTGCAGCACTGCCCATCTCAGCTCTGCATCCCATAGGCCAGGGCTGGGAGGGGAGACTCTCTGTGGGGTTATGTCTAGGGAACAATGTCCTGTTCCCTTCTGAAACTTCAGCAAGCAGTGATAAAACACGTGGGTGACTGAGGGAGACAAAGACCTCCCTTAATGCCCTGTGTGGAGCTGCTGCTTCCTGGCTCTGCACTTGCTCTCAGTGTTTCCACTGCATGTGCCCACCTCACCTGTGCCACTGCAGCACCCAGCAAGGTCCCTGCCAGCAGCATCTGCAGCTCCTGCCACTTTTCAAAGCACTGAGATGGGGAACTCTTTGACTGATTAATGTCTTAGATGTTTCTTTCACTCTGACTGTTAATTAAATAACCCAGAAAACTCCATTAACACATCCTTAAAGGGCAAGTGCTTTGCCACAGGTCAGGTTTAAACAGCTCAGCTCCAGTGTAAACATCCCGGTGCTTGGCAGCCAGGTGCAGCAGAATTCTCTGAGCTGGAAGGGTCATTGAGTACTGTCACTGATGGAGCTCCTTTCAAACAGCTTTATCTCTGAACATCCTCAGTGTGGCTGATTTTTAACCATATAGCATAGTGGAATATAAACTTTTTTAGTTAGTGCAAACACCTTCTGTATGTCAGAACAAGCAATTTATAAAAGCCACTTTTTCAATGTGTTGATGGTTAAACACACTTCCTAGTATGCTGAAAATTTCTTGCTGAAAGTAAAAGATGCTTTCAGCAATTCATGCAGTTTAAGAATTAAATGATCAGGCCAACTCATAAAAAGAACATTTTGACTTCTGCATTTTTAATATGCAATGTTCTGTATTTTTTCTATCCTAAGTGCTTTCTTTAAAATGGTAGCAATCATTTCTATTGTTTTTGCTGATATTAAATTTTCTCCTTTTGTAGTTTCTCAAGATTACCAGAGCTAAAATAAAGATAAACTTATTTTAGCTCTTAAAAACAGAGAACTGGCTTAGACAATCTAAGATAAAGTTCAGAAATAAAACAAATTTCTACTTTACCTTCTCCCTGACTTGAATATTTGGACGGCACAAATACAGTACCAACAGCAAAACATGAGAGTTACACTGATTCCTCTAAATCTTGTCTCAGAGATGAGTCCCACAGCTCCCTGCAAAGTAATTGGTCTAATTAGGTGGTAGGAAGGAGCTTCTTTAAATTCCTCAGAAATTAAGACGTGTCATCCGCTTAACATCTTAGCATCTGTTACTGCCTCTTCCACATTTCTCTGCTACATCAGTCTGAAGGGCACTTTCCTGGACATTTCAGAGACATAAAAAATAAATAAAACCAACAAAAACCAAGCCCTTTTTAACACAGAAGTTGGCTCTTTCTTCAGTGGGATGAAGCATGTAAGGCATTTCACCCCCTCCTTATTTCTCAGTTTGGTGCATGTTTGCCTGGGTGAGTACAATAATCACTTTGTTAAGTGAAAATATAGGAGAATACAAGCATAACCTTAAATCCTGTAGTTATCCTTACTGATGTGGTAATGTTGTTCTGAAATATTTTCCTAGGCTACTGGTCCTTGTGCAAATGTTACCCTCTGTGTTTATATACTTGCAGTTTTGTTTCAAATGGGCTATTTTGAATCTCTAGCAGTCAGTCAGTAGAATGACAACTAATTTGTTGTTTTTTTGTTTTGTTTTTTTTAAACTTTGCTGTTGTCTGGCAGCAAGTAAGTATTTATGGTTAATTGCTCATGTAGTAGGCATAATTTTAAGGCAAGATGTGCTTAGAACACTGGGTAAGAAAACTGAATAAGGTACCAAGGCACTGGGAAAGTTTCAGGCTTGTATGTGTAGAGTAGGGGAGAGCTGTTCCATCATTGCAAGCTGAAATAGTTAATTTTTCATTGAAGCTGTCTGGAACTGGCTGAGATTTTTTAGGGAGCACCTGCTATTTGTTTTGTTTCAGTTGATTTGGAGGTTTTTTGTACACTCTATTTCCTGCTGTGTAAATACTGGCACGGTGGCATGTAGAAGTAATTTTATTAAAAATATCTATACAGATAGCATTCTGAAAGTCCATTCCAGGAACTGGGTGTGTTATTCACTCCTAGTATTCCCAAAACAACTCCTGTTTACTGAGTCAGGTAACTGAGCCAGCCAAATTACTGTCACCTACAAAATGCTTTTGTTTGGCTTCTGTTTTGTTTCCATTGCAGTTCAGGCAAATTATGCCCCCTATTTCTTTGATAATGGAGCCAGAAGCACAAATGGGAACATGGCACTTCTCAGCCTTTCGGAGGACACGCCTGTTGGTCAGTATTAAAATTTGTATGTTTAAACTGTGAAACTGGAGTTGCTTGCTGTTATGACAAACGTATATATTTTCTTGTAGGTTGTTGTTACATGCTGTGATCTTACATGTTTTTTCTCTCAAGCTTTTAATTGGCCTCAATTTAAAATGACATGTTTGAATTGTAGCTGCAATTCCAAACATGAATTCTAGCTCCCTATTTTTTGGTCCACCAATCTATTCACAGCTTCAGAGCACAGACCTTTGGGGTCAGAAATAAATCCGTGGTGAGAGGCTTCCCACCAATTCTGTAAATACTTATGAGAAGAAAGCCTAGTTTCTAGTAATTTTATCAGCCTTGATAAAAGCAAACTGTACATTGAAAAGTAAGGGGTATGATTTTTTCTAAATACATTTTTAATGTTTACGTACAAATGGTAGAAAATGTTTCCACTGCCAGTGAAAACTGATGATTTTAAAAAAGGTTTGGTTTTGTTTTATTGAAAATTCATAAACTGATACAATTTTCAGATTTCAGCACTCTGAGGCAGGTCTACTTATGCTTCTTTTAACTGTGGTTGCACTAAGTTAAAGAACAAAAGGTGATTTATAATCAATATTTTCTGTGGGGGAAAAATAATCTCCTAACCTGAACAATTACATTAAAAATATATAAAGTGATGTACATCACCTTTACTTCAAACTTTGCACTGAGATTTTATTTAGGATTTTCTTATGTTCATCTGTAGCTTTCATGGGCTAAATCAGAGAAATATTTAACTAATGCAGAATGGGTACCGAAGCACCCCTTCACTTGTGCCTCATGCAGAGAGGAGAGATATGTCTGTACAGGGGGTGCCCCCAAACACCCCCTCCCAGGGCTGGGGCAGCTGGGGAAGGCCAGGATGAGGGAGGGATCAGAGGGCACAGCCTGCTCTGAAAGCCTGACATTGCCACCCACGCCTTCCTACACCAGACAAGGTCACTGCGCTGGGGAGCGCTGCCTGGGTTTGCTCATAGGCTCCATTTCTGACCCAGTGCTGGTAATGTCATCCAAGAGCCATGCTGGAGAGTGGGGAGAGGAGTATTTGGAAGCAGTAAATGCTCCTTTACCTGCTCAGCTTGAGAACAGGAGGGGGAGAAGGCAGCACATAGTGTAGAAGTGACACATCTCGACGATGAACTTAAAAGTAGCTTGCTTATGATGCAGCAGGAATTTGCTGTAAGCTTGATCAAGCTTAAGTGGAAACCTCAGCTTAAAGGCAATGGTAATGTAGTAATGTAGTGGCACTTGCAAAAGCCAGAGGCAGACCAAGGAGCTGCAATTTTTGCTGTACTTCTGCCTGGATTCTCATGGAAACCACACTTAGTTCAGCCTTGGCAATGCCTATGGTTTCTGCTGATTGCTGGAGTTAGATTAGCCAGTGGAATCACTTGTCCAAGTGTGGATTAGGCTTGTAATGCCAGACAGCCACAAAATGAGAGCCCAGCTCAGTTTGTTTGGGGTGGTGCTTGCCAGCTCCACTGCTGAAACTGCAGGCAGTACAACTCTTGCCATCCAACTCCTGCTCCTGGTGTGGTGCCAGCCTGCACACATTTCCAGAGCACCAACCTCTCCCTGCCACCACTGGGAGCCTCCAGGCACCTGCGTGGGGATGAGGAGCTCAAGATGGCACAGAGCCATACCATGGGCAAAACTGTCCCTCCTGTCAGGACTGCAGCACCACATGGTCTCTCAGATGACAGCACTCCCTGCAGCAGTGAAGTACAGCAGTAATTTCCACTGCATCTGATCTGGTGCTTCACCAGCCAAAAAAAAGGACAGTGTGCCTCAACAGCAAAACAGCAGTGTGAGGGATCAGAGCTTGTGTTAGTGCTCTCCTAATTAGCCTGAGTAAGAATAGTGAGATATATGTGATGGGCTTCTGGATGTGCTTTTGTAACTTTAGCAACCAGACTAGGGACATAGAGGTCTCTGGAGAGCTTGTGCTTTGCTTGCAGCAGTGATAAAGCTCAGGCTGCTCTGTCTTGAGAGCTACTGTGCCTCCTGCCTACTAGCTTCATCCAGAATGTGTTTACATGTGTTAAATTGTCTGGCTTGTACTTCTAATTTGATGTATGAATGTGCTTTAAAAGACAAGAGAGAAGCAGCTTCTCTCTGAAAGCTCCAAAAGACCTGTAGAAACCCTTGGGAAAGGGAGATAAGACCTTACTTTTGAGAAGACTAAATTTGGTTGCTTTGTCACACAGTTTCCAGTGCTTTGGGCTAATTCCCAGCATACCTTGACAAACAGCTGTAAATACTGCAAGGTCCTCTCTTCTGATAGCACTTTCAAAAGTTCCATTGGAACATGGTGGCTTGGGATTTGCTTAATGCAAACTGCTGCTGCCCATGTCAGCACAGCCACTCCTCAGGGAGGCTTTGGCAGAGGCAGTCACATAGAAGGGCACAAACAACACTGACACTTCAGTGCTGCAGTGCTGGCTGTGCTTTCAGCTTTGTACAGGGCAAGAGGACCAGAGTTCACATCAGACCACAGCCAGACCTTTGTGCCACAGCTCAGTGCTAGGTGGCTAACAGGCTGGCCCTTTTCTGTGGCACTGCAGAGGAGACAATTGTTCTTCATCACTTACTCTGATCTCCTCCAGAAGCAGGAGAAGGAATCTGGTCTCCCATGTCCATGTGCAGTCCCAAGTTCTCACAGTGGTCTCTCAGGTTGATCAGGATGATCAGTGACAAAACGAGAATTAAAACTTCCATATGTTTGATTCTGGATAGCGTCACTCAGGTTTATGTGCTGCAAAAATGGACAGGTTGCTATTAGATCCTCCCTGTCCTCACATAAAGTTTGGAGTCGTGGGCAGGATGTTTTCTTGGCAGCAGCTGGTGTCTGATCTGTGCAATGCCACAGACAGCAGCTTTAATAAACCTCCAGAAATGTTAGTCTTTGACCCTGCTGAGATTGCAAGTGGTTGGCAAAGTAGTACGTGTTAGTTTTATTCCCATCTGTAGGCAAGGGACATGTAACATTTGGGAACACTGAAAGGACATGATGGATTCTCTGTGTGGCTGTAGAAAGAGAAATTGCAGTTCTGCAGCTGTGCGAACACACCAAATTCATTACCATTCTCATATCATCCTCAACTTGACCTTCTTTTCCCTTGTCCAGTTTTGCCTATTTACAGATGGCTATAACTTGTGTACCAAGATATCACAAAACCAGCAAGTACTATTTCTGCATGAATGCTTGAAAGTACCTGCAGATTGCCAGACCCAATTTATTGCTGCAGGGCATGAGACACCTCAGGGTAAGAGGGGCCAGAACAGCAGCCCCTTTCAGTGCCAGATTTAAGAAGAATGGGAGAAGTTATAAACTGAAATACCAGTTGGTGTTTGTGGTTTGGCAGGGCAGGTGGGTAATTAGCTCTTTGCATGTGTACATACAAAATGTGCATGTGCTCCTAATCAAGGTCTTAAGGCAGGAGTTGGATGCTATTTCAGGTTGTTTGTTTCACCTTACCTCATAATCCCTGTAAGCCTTGTTGTGGGGACAGAGTGGGGCTGGGAACAGCTGCAGAGCAGGGGATTGAAGCATACTCAGAAGGCCTAAGTTCATTACTCTCTCAAAGCCCAAACATCATCAGTGTTCCGTAGCTCTCTGCATGATCTCCTTGCATTTCCCTTTCTGTCTTTTCCTTTGCCCCCAAGAAGGCACTCTCCCCATGAAGAGCCAGTTTGCAGTTTGCAGTTTACAGCTCCCAGCTACTGAAGGTGGCACTGGGTGACTGATCCCTTCAGATCCCTCCATCCTTCAAGCTTGCCCTTCCTTCAAGTTCCTGCACACTCCAGGTCTCCTTTCTTCCCATTTTCTTTCTTCACAGCTGACTGTGGAGAGCCTTCTTGTCTCCCGTAGTACCTATCATTCTTTCCTTGTTTCTGTTGCCTTGGTCCACCTCTAGGAAAGCTGGGAGCTACCAGAACAGAAGTGTTAAACACAGCCTGCCTTCTGCACCCCTGCAGCAGTGCCAGCAGTGCACACAGCAAAGCCCCCTGCAAAGCTGAGCACAGCACAGAGATGCTCTGAGGATTCACAGATGTTACAGGCTTCAGTTTTGTTTTGATTTTTCTGACAGAAACTGCAGATACATCAGAAAATTGCACTCAGATGGCTTCTCCTTGGAGCTGGTTGCTGTGGGTGCCACAGGGACATATTGCTGCTGTCCATGGGGTGATGGTCCAGGCCCCATCCTGAGCACTTGCTGCCATATCCCATCTCCATGTCAGGCACTGGTGCTGTAGCAGCCGTGGCTTCTGGGCTGCTGGTGCTGCCATGTCTGTGCTTTTCCAGCCAGCTGGTGCACCAGGGTGCAGGGGGGGAGCAGGAGTCACCTGGGCATGGTCTGGAAGGAGCAGTAGCAAGCAGGGGATGGAAAAGGAGCCAGCTTTGGGGCAGTCTTGGTGTCCATGACTTCCAGGAGCCTGAGCTCCCCTGTGCTTGGGATGAGCTTGATGTGAAAGCAGGCATCTGTAGCCTTGTGCTAACTGTCCAGCTCCTTTTCTGCTGGGGAACTGGGCCCTTGGCTGAGTCAGGTGGAGAGCAGGCAAAGAGGTATTTGCTGTGACATTAGGAACAGAGGGGTCTTGTCCTGGGAGCATGGCCATGCATGTCCCTCTCAGCATCTTGTTAACAGATGTCAGCTGTGGTGGCAAAGGACAACAGCAGGACTGAGCATGAATCCAAAATGTGTTTGGCTTTTTTACTGACAGGGAGGGGATCTGATTGAAGAGTGCTGCACAGCACAGAGGGAGAGAGTGTCTTCAATGAGAAAGCAAAACCAGCCCCAGAGACCAGGACAGAGACTGTGATTAAATTTGAGTCAAAAATGAAGTAAAATGGAGCAATGCCATCACGAGACAGCCATTCAGCCCAAGTGGCAGAGCAGAGAGCAAATTACTTTTAAGATGGAATAGGAAAATAGAGTGAAAAAGCCTGGCATTGCTCCTGGTAGGGAGCCACAGCAGGAAGCAACAAGTAGCTGCCCACAACTCCCCTGTCCCAGCCTGCTGCATCATCCCCTAGGTTCTCAGAGTATCCAGCTCTTCTAACTGTGGCATTTGCCTTATCCTCAAGTAAAGACTCTTCTATCCTCATATTTTTATGGCAGGGAGAGGCTGTTTACTTGGTATCTTCTGGTAAGATTTTAGCTGTCTTTTTCATTTATTTCCTTTTCAGCAAGTAGAGGCAGCACACTGAGAACAGATTTTTAATTGGCATTAACACTGCACTGAGAAGTGTTCCTGGGGGTGTTAATGATATGGAGAGTACTGTGCAGTTAAATTACTATTTGGAAAAAATAAGGAATTATAATGAGTTAGAAAATAAATTTTGATCCACAATCTAATTTAAAAGGCATGCGAGTATTTTGTATTATGAAAAATGAAGTATCAGCTTTAGCTAAAAAGCAAACAGTCCAGTGTAAAGATCAATGAAGTCCATCATTACTTGCTCAGAAAGCTCAGTAATCTCAGTCTGTACCAATATCAATGTTTCTTCTCACATTTAGCAGCAAGAAAGTTCCTGTCTTCCTTATAAGAAAATTGTAAGAAATGAAGGAAACTGTGAGATTTAAACAAGCCCAGGTTCAAATGGGTTCATGTAAACTTTCCATCTGTTGTTCTCCAGCCCTGTGCCCCTGAGGAGTGTTTGCATTTGTGTACTGCTGGTGTTGGGATTTCAGGGCAGCCACAGCAGAGACCCCGTGCCTGGTGATTGCTCTCAGTCTCCAAGAGAGCCCAGGTGTGGTGTCCATCCTCATTCTCCACAGCACAGAGAGCACTGCTCAGCAGCTGCTGCAGACACCCACACAGGCTAGAAAAGGCAGGACAGCCAGCATTGTGTCAAGTGCAAGGGACAGGAAAAGGTAGTAAGAAGGGCAGAAAACAACTGAGAATTAGAGACAACTTATGACCAAAAAAAAGGCTGCAGAAAAGCACTGTAAGGATATCACTGAGATGATGACAACTGACACCTTAAATCACCAAGTGGACACAGCTGTGATATTAAGACAAAGTTTTTGAAAAACAAAAATAAATGAGTCAGTGCTGGTGCTGCAGAACCCTCCACAGTTCTCAAATCTGTGTCTCTGATATAGATAGTTGTATCAGGAAGCAGGTGTCCTTCCAGGATACTGTTTTATATCAGTCCCAGTTAATTCCTCTCCTTTCATTTCCTTGTGTTTAGAGAGTTATTTCAGTCAGAAGTGTCTCATTATACCACTCATTGTCTTTCCCTAACAATTTTCAGAAATCACAGTTACAGATGTGTTGTTATTTTCCATTCTGTTTTGAGGTAAAAGTACAAGAAAAATGTGGAAAATGTTTTGTAGTTTTGTGAGCTGTTTTGCAAGTCTTGATTACTTGTTGGCTGTCTGAACCAGCTCATAACAGGGTCTCTTGTTAATGTTGTTGTGGGTGCATTGGTTTTTACAATGTAAGATTTTTCTGCACACAGTTGCCCAAATATTGCTCTGGTAATTATCATATGAGAGTTTACTCCCAGGTGAGCACAGATTCCATGTGGTTTGCTGTAATCCCCTGCTATGGAAAGAAGACAGCCATGCTTTACAAATATCACCATGGATGGCTGGATGTCCCAAGTCCACCAAGGACTCTAAACAACTTCACGGTTTGCATGCCAAGGAAGAAGCAAATGAGATCCAAAAAGTTGCCTTGAAAAACTGAGGAAACCTTTGAGAAGTTGACTTGTCAGTGGTGTGGGCAAAGCTCTAGAATTAAACACAAGCTTACAGATCTGGTCAGTGATCTATGATACTGAAGAGAGGAGATGAGAAAAATATCATGACTTTTGAGTACTGAATTAAAAATGTGCCAAACTCAGGACCACCAGAGTAGTTCAAAACTGAGAGTCTTAGTGTTCTTCCTTAACTTTATGCTAACTTTCTTAGCAGGGAGCCTTCCATCCTACATTTGGGTTGCATGTATGAGCAAAACTCACTAGTAACCAGTGAGTCACTTGAGTATTTCCAGTGCAGAGGGCTTTGTTAGATGTAAAACACAGTTTCTGTGCTTAACCTCTACAACCTGAATATCTCAGGTGACTTACCCAAGGCACAGTGGATTGGAAGGAAAGAACAGCAATGGTTTATATATCAGGCTCAGTTAACTGGTATTTGTAAACTGCTTGAATTTATTTGGATGAAGGTGTTAAAGCACAGTAGAATGACAGACATGTATGCTTAAAAAAAATACTAATAAACACTCTCACCATGCTTTGAAAATATGGTTGTTATAACTCCCCCAGGAATTATGATTTATAATATACAAAGTCAGTTTTGTGGAAAAAAATGGCACCAACTTCTCAATGTTTAACAATAGAAATAACAATATTTCTTCAGCTTCTGAAGGAGATACATTGATGAATTTGAAAAATGTAATAATTGGTATGAGCATGAGTGGGTATGTCAAGTCCAAAGAATTTAATGAGGGAGAGATAATGAGTGGGAGTCAAGTAGGAAAGAAGACTTTTGCATTGATTTACTCTGAAAGTGGGAAAGTATGCAAATGTCCTTGCACCTCCCAAGTTCCAGGGATCAGATGCAGCCCTGCAGGAGCTCTCCCTGAAGGGAGACTGCCAGATTCTCTGCATGCTAGTTTGCAATTCTGTTGTTCCTACAAAGAAGAGGTCTGTGAGGGCCTTTTGGTACTGCTGAGATTGTCACCCAGTTGTACAACAGCATCACTGCTGGCTCACCTGGGCTGAAGAAGCTGGTGAAGATCTTGTCACCCATGTAAACCCTCGGATATGGACAGTATTGATCTGGGTACAGCCCCACAGGAAAGGGCCTGAATGACAGAAACCAGCACTGATGAAGTCAATTTAACCAGCTGGCTAAAAAGCTGCCATCAGGACTATTGAACTGCCTGCTTGTCTGTATTTCCCAGTAAGTGGGTTTGACTGATAAAACCTTTTCCTGCTGCAGGGTAGCCAAGTTCCTAAGGAACAGACCAGTGAAACACTCACTGATTGAAATGACCACAGGGAAATGCTGTTGAATATCAATTTTTCAGGTACCCATGTGTACACTCTGAATGGCACTGATCCAGAAGGAGATCCTGTGACATATGACCTGACCTATGAAGCTGGATCAAGACGCTACTTTTCTGTGGACAAGAATCTTGGAAATGTTACTCTGATTGAGGAGCTTGACAGAGAGGTACAATCAAATGGCACCACTCCAGGTGTTTGTGGAATTTCTTTCTGTTTAATTTGATCTGAGGCTTTGAGGGACAAGGTCGATTTATTAGCCCCTGAAGCATGTAATATACTTTGCAATTCTAAGACATTATACTTCACCCTTCATGCTGCATTCCAGGTGACTTGTGCCACTAACATTGCCATCAAATTTTTTAGCTGCTGTATGTCCAGCTTTTTTCAAAAGAGAAGTATATTCTTTATTTCTATCTTCCTCCATGCACACCCCATCAAGAGCTCAGGAGCAGGTACAGTCACATCCTCAGACAGGGGACTCTCCTGTCATTAGGAAGAAGTAGAGATTTGTGAAAATAGTGTTTCAGGACACTCCTCTAGTATGTCATAGCCCTTCAGCCAATGTAACTGTGCTGGTTAAAGATGTCTAAAGGCAGCCTTAGTCTGGGAACACAGGCATTGAACCCTTCATGTCTCCTCACTGAGAAGCTCACACAGTATTTGGTAAAGCCTTTAAAATTCTGTACACTAAAAAGAATTTTGAAGCAAAGTGCCATTTTAGGGAACATTTCTTGAAAAAGGTGACTGATTTTTATGAGCACTTTAAGAAGCAACAGGGATTACCAGAGCAACCATCTCCTGACAGTAATCACAGAAAGCTCAAGGAGCTGGAGCTTCCGAGGGGTCTTCCTGGCCTCTGCTGGGATTGCTTTGTGGAATTAGTTGTTACTTTCATCTGCCTGCCTAGACAGGTTTAAATCTGCAGCCCCTTTTCCAATCAGGACAAACACCATCTCTCTAACAGAAGAATTTTCCTCATTTTACAGAAGGAAGATGAGGTTGAAGTTATTGTCAGTATTTCAGATGGCCTGAGTACGGTAAGTATTTAATTATGCTGTAGCTTGTCAAACTGTTCTCACATACCTACTCCTATTAAATTACCTTAAAGGGACCATCTCATTTGATCAGAAAACATAATCTCATTAGTCTTACCTCCTGTTCCAAAAGCCACTGAACTCCTTCAAGTCTCACTTCATCTCCTTGCTCAGCTATTTGAGGATAATTACAATGTAGTGTGATCTGAAATACTGACTTAGCAGCCTGCAGAATTACAGCAGCTTCCTATGAAGTTTCACTGCCAGCACAGTTGGATTTGTGTCTAAGATCTGGAGGCTTTTTGGAGAAATGTGTGACATTTTGGGAACTAGTGCTGGGTGCCCAAGAGCTGCCTGTCCCCACCCCCACAGTGTTTCTCTAGCATGACATTAAGAAGATTTGCTTAAGCTAAGGTTGTGGGGGTTTTCTTGTCTGCTGCTAGATAAAGCTTTGTTCACATCTGATCATTAAGAACTTACTGAGGCACTGAGCATCCAGTCCTACTTCCACAGACTTTCTTGGCATATTCAGTTTATGGACTGATGCTGTCACAGCCAGGATAGTAATCTGCAAGCAGGAGGATGTGGGCTTCATCTCTAGAGGTACCACAAAAGTGAGACCCTCTTCTTATCCACAAAACTGGATGAATCTAGAGCTCTTCCTCATCTCAAAGAAATTAATTGAGATTATTACAAGAAATGTTTGGGAGGTTTCAGCATCCAGCAGCAGCATTTTTAAGATCGAGGCAATAGACAAGCACTGGAAACCTCTGTAAACAGGAAATACTGGGATTCATAAATAATAGGAGTCATAACATGCTCTTCCTATTTTACTCCAGGTTTCTGAAAAAGTCAGGATCCTTGTAATGGATGCCAATGACGAGAGCCCAGAGTTCATCAATACACCTTACATAGTTGAAGTCCCAGAGGTTGGTGAAGTTCATTTACATACTGGAATATACTTCTATAGGATGTAAACAGGGGATAACATGTTTTCAATAAATTAACAAATTAGGACAGACTTGCATTCTTTTGGTTTGGGATTTGGGTAGATATTTAATATTCACTGCAAACCTGGGGAATGAGTCTGTAGGTATGTAAGGTACTATTTTGGGGGTAAGTTCCAAGATGTGAGTCAATGTGAGTTTTTAGAATTGACTACAATGGGAATAGGATACACACAGTCTCAGCTAAAATGTTCAGTTATTTTTATTTCACAAAGTGTTTCTTTCTTCTTGTTTTCCAGTTTTAACCTCTTCCCTCTTTCCTTTCTTCTTGGTTCCCTCAGTGCTTTTACATTTTTTCTACCATCACTCTTTTTTTTTTTTCTGCCTCCCTGCATGCTCATTTTCCATTTCTTTTAACTCACCTGGTTTTCTGCTTCTGTGTGACTCTGCTAACTCTTTCTGGTCACAGAACACTCCATCCAGCAGCAGCATCTTTAAGATTGAGGCAATAGACAAAGACACAGGTTCTGGAGGAAGTATCACCTACTTCTTGCAGGTAAAGTATTGTCAGTACCTTCACAAATCATCCCTTATTTACTGAGATTTCAGAAAGCAGATTTTCTGCAGGTTGAGTGCCATGCTAGTGCCTATAGGACCAATTTTGTGCCATGCACAAGAAAATGAGCATTGGCAGAAGGGATGTGTTTTCTGATTGCAAGCAGCCAAGGGTGGTCCAGCAGGAGTAAGAGGAGCTGGAGTTGCCACTGACACTGCTGTGCTTGCCAGCAGGACCCCTCATGGCAGGGATCTTACTGGCCCTTCCTTTGGAGTGACAGGGAGGGCAAGATTAGCTGGTAATCTTATGGGATTTCTAAAGCATGAAACAGCTTTCTTTAGGGAGCAAAACACACTGCAAACATAAATTTGCCCTTAGTGTAGCAGGCTGCTGCATAATGGATACCTGGATCACAGTGTGAAATGAGAGGCACTAAATCTTCTCCCTGACAAAGCAGTGACTGCCTAAAACCACCCTTTCAGTTGCTGCCCACTGGTGAAGAACTGAAAGGTCTCCAGATTTAAAGCTGAACTTCTGCATTACAGATCTTCTGTATGCCACAAGGGAAATTTTTTTGCATTATGTCCTTCAAATTCCTTTGTCCTACAGACAGTTTAATCTAGGTTATCCCCTTACTCAAGAGGAAACATGAAAAAAAGCCAACAAAACAAAGCAGATTTGTTGCAATATTTAATTTTGGATACAAATATGGAGACAAGTTAGAAGATATTTACATAGCACTAAAGCTAATCCTGTTAAGAGCTTGAGCATACCGTGAAAGAACACCTTGAGTGCCTTGTTGAAATTTAGCTTTGATTTCACAAATTATGATCCATGTGCAGTATTCAGTTTTGCACAGGGCTTTTTCCAGAGAGCTGATAGTCTATGAACCAAGGGACAGCAATTTCAAAATTCCATGTTTAGTTTATAATATATTTGTGTGGCAAAAAGGATAATAAATATGTGTATTTGTTGAAAAAAATCTTGCCATGTCTTTGGGCACAGTCTCAGAGAATTCTCAAGTTGCACAGAAAAAACCTCTCCACAAGTGTGATGTAGGCAGGTGGTGATGTCTGCTGAAATGGCAGTGATTATCTGACAGTGGCCACTGTATCTGGATGCAGGAACATAGGTGTTTGTGCAGATATCTCCAGTTCAGAAGAATGGAGGGAGGCATTTTTAGGCCTCTGATAAAATCAGATGTCCTTTAGATTTTGTTTGTATATCATAAAAAATCACCAGACCACCACTGTGTTTGACAATAATCTATACATACACCCTTCCTACTGGTTTTTTAAACCAGCAGAACTTTGAAACACTAAAGGGTTACACCATTTCTTTTTTTTCTTCCTTTTCCCTTCATCTTTTTTTCTGTTAAATCTCCCTACCTCTTTCCATGCAATTAACTGAGTTAACCAAAGTTAAAATTTTCACAATGAAATAATAAAAGATTAAAAATAGCTACATTACAAGTAACTGATTTATTCTGAATAATGAGAGACTTGTGCTTGGTTCATGAATTGTTCATAAACACACAGAGGTGAAATTCATCAAATACATTATTCACCCACACCGTATCATTATTCTAGTCTTCTCCCTTAGCAGATGAAATGAAAGATGAATCCCTATGGCAGTCCTATCTCCATATGTGTAATCTCTGGCTGTTTCTTCTTTTCTTTTCTTCTAGAACATCCATGCTAACAAGTTTACCATAGACCGCCACAGTGGTGTCCTGCGCATCAAACCAGGGGTCACCCTGGACTATGAGAAATCAAGAACACATTTTGTTGTCGTTGTAGCCAAGGTAAAAGGCTTTTATGTGAGACCAGAGGAGGTGGGGTGTTGTGTTTGAGTGGGACCAATTAGTCTGAATACAAGTGCTGCAGAAACATGAAGGCAGCAGTTACTCCTGCTGTGACAGCTGGAGGCGTGGGGGGTGACATGGAAAGGTGAGGGAGTAAAGGCAGCAAGTGTCTGCTGCTGAACAACATCTGGAGGATTTGGGAGGGGGTTTCCCACATTTCTTTCATGTTACCTGTGTCATGAGACTCCCCTAGAAGTGAAGGGTTGGTGCATCCAGCCCTGGCTTCAAGAAGGACCAGCCTGTGAGCTCAGGGCTCCTGATGCTGCCTAGGGCACAGCCCTAGCACCACAAGGACAAAGCCCTGGCAGGCAGACAGGCCACAGTCATTGCCCACAGTAAGACACAGGGCACAGCTAGACCCAGCACAGCACAAAGCATGGATTTCTTTTCTGGAAATATCTGTGAATGTTTCTTTTTTTGACTTCTCTGCTACCTCATGGCAGGAGCTTATTTAAATCCTCCAAATATTGCTGCACATCCCTTCTTACCACTGTCTTTCCCAGCAGTACTGTGCCTGTGACTTGGCTGAGGATTCATAACAGGCATTAAAAGTTTATAGATTCTGAAGTCTCTCACAATCCTGTGGGGACCTGTCACACAGATAGACTCACATGGGTGGAAAGAGGGCAATTTTGCTGTAACTTATGAGAACTTTGAGTTGCTCTTTTTTTTTTTTTTTTAAATGCATGGACCTTTTCATGTGTTTTTTAGCCATTTGAGAGAAAACTTTGGCTTAAATTCTGACTTTGGGGCAGTAAGGAAGAAAAAAATTCAGTGTATCTTTTTTAAAAAATTGGAATTTTTAGAACTGGTACTGCAGACATGTTGAACAATTCACACTCTTACACACCAGCATGACTACTGACCTACAGCTGGTGCTCTGAGACTGAAGGTGTTAAAGGCTTCTGAAATAGTGAGTTGTTTTCCTAATTGGCTCTGCTGTATCAGTCGTGGAGAGCTGGTTGTAGCCAGGTCCCCAGAGGCTGTTTATACAATGTGGCTGTCTCACAGGTGTTGGCTGCACAGCTCCTTCTGTGCTTGCACTTTATCACATAGCAGCTCCTAGGAGACTTTGAGCATGTATACTGTTTATTTCCCTCTAGAGCTGCACTACCTTGCTGCTGTGTACTGTCTTGTGCTCATGACAGCACTCTGTGGGATGAAAAGTTGTAGACCTTGGTCACTAACTTTTTGCATCAGTTTCTAGTGTTCTTTATTCCTGAAAAAACCCTTGAATTACCTTTCCCTCTCTAAAGATCATTTATGACTGCATATATTGGTTCAATCACTTTTAATATAAGAAATTACTTATGAGGCACTGTAAGCTGTCTTCCTAATCAGAGAGAGAGGAGGACAAATGGAAAAGAGAAGGAAATAGGGCAGCACAGATTAATCGGTATGTTCAGGGAGAGAAAGGATTCCTGGAATTGTGCTTCTGAAGGCTCATAAGGTCCATGCAATGCCTAAGCTGATCTGCAGGCATGCTTCAGCAGAGGCATCTGACAATGACTTCTGTTCTAGGATGGAGGTGGGAAGCTCAGGGGAGACAACAAAGTGTTTTCAGCCACGACAACAGTTACTATCAACGTGGAGGATGTTCAGGACACTCCTCCCATGTTCATCGGGACTCCCTACTATGGATACGTCTACGAGGACACGCTGGCAGTAAGTTCTGGTTTTCACCCGTGGGAGAACAGTGCAGCTTTCCCATCTCAGTCAAGATGGCCCTAAGGTTTCTAGCATAGGCTTTACTGGAAATAGGACCTAAATTGTGATTTGACCCCTAGGTGAAATGAGCTGACCAAATCTCAGACTTGTTCATACTTATTTCTACTGCAAATTTGCCATGCAAGGCTCCCTGTTGTTTTCATTAAAGTCAAAAAGGACTCTGCCCATTTACATTGGCCTAAGCCCAGAGAGTGACCAACAGCTCTTCTGTAGCTCAGACCTCCAGGCACTTGGCTGAAGGTCTAAGCAGGCTGCCAGTCACCTCACCTGAACACATCGTGCTTAAAAGCCTTCATGGGTCTGTTTGCTCTGTGGTCTCACAGTGCTTTCATTTTCTAGCTCAGATTAGTCTGCTACAACAGTTGGTTGTACAAGGTGCAGACAGAATTTATGCCCAAATACTCCAGACTTTCTGTGTTGTACCACACACATCACCTGGGGAGAAGCAACCCTGGCATCCCCGAAATGCAGGATGCTTTCTGCTCAGTGACGGCTGGTTAGGCAGAATGGGCCAGGAAGGCCTAAACCCAACCAGATTATCACTCAGAGACATAACTGAGGCAACCAGTCATTTTCAGCCACATATTCTTGAAGCTGCAAACTAATGAGTTTTCTCCATATCTAAGCAGTGACATAACTGTGTATGGATCAGCTTTCGCCCCGATACATAAGATTTAATTAAACTTTTCTTCACACAGAATTCAAGAAATGGTCTCTACCCATGAAATTACCCAACATTAGGCTATTGATCAGTTTAGCTGTGTGATTGCACTTTGTTCACCTGACCTTGAGTTTCAGGAAAGATTGTGTCTTACCTTTCTGTCCAGAAATGGACCCTGCAGCCTATGCATGACTGTATACTGCAGTTCAGTGCAGAAGCTGTTACATTTCAGCAGGGCAGAGAAGTAATGCTTGTGTACTTTGCAGGTGTTTAGAATGAATGATAGTATGTATATTGATTTATTCTGCTTAGTTACATATAGATCTTGAAATAACTATCAGGTGCACACAGGAGTTAGTGTTTACTATGGAAATGAGAATCAATAAATGTTAATTACATCCAGCTTGAGCTTATAACTTATACCATTATGATATAATGATGGAAGAAGGAATCAGCCCTTTCTGGTGTGGGTTTTGCCATTAGAATGAACACCACAGAGAATGAAGCAATAGCTGATTTCAGTGGTGTTTGTGCATTTGGTGTTAATTTTGTAAACTTGCTTTTTTTCTCCTTGGTGGAGTTGTCAGGATTTACAAGTACTCTGTCACCTTCAAAGGGACTGCGCTGCATTTTGCCCAGTAGGCAGATTTTATTGCTGCTTCCAGCATAAACGATAATAAATACAGTTCTGTATTTCCAAATGCTCTAACAGAGCCTTGCTCTTGTTTGAAAAATTCACTCAAGGGTTGTCATGAAAATGTTCCTTTTGCCATTTCTGATTCACTGACAGTTACTTCAATGTTCCCCAGTTCTGCAGCCTCAAACAGTAACACTTTGGTTCAGAGGTCTAAATTGCACAGCTCATTGCCACTTGGGTGAGCATTTTAATGTGACACTCATCATCCCTCAGAGCTGATAGGAGCAGTCACATGAGCAAATGGTCCCCAGCACACAAATTCTGTACATATGGCCCACAGCCATGTTACTTGTGCAGAAACACAGACAGTGAAGTTTTAAGGGCAGTTAAATCACCATCATTTTCATCACAATTTTATGCCCTAGATGTTCTGTGGGCCAGCTTGCTCTGTGATATCTGTTTGCTTCTCCTGCCTGTCTGAACTTAATTAGGAAGGACCAAAGTGACCCAATGACTCCTTGGCAGCTGCCTGTGTCTCAGCACACTGTGTGGCCATGGGGCACAGGAGCCTACACAGAAGCAGCCAGGGGGAGTCTTGGTAGTGCCCCAAACTAAACTTTGGGTTTCAGATTGGCTGCTCCAAACCCTCCATCCCCATCTGTGACTCCAGGCAGGTGTCCTTGGCCACAGCTTCCAACATTCCTGCGCCCAGCCCGCCCCCAGGGCTGGGGCACCCATGGCCATGCAGACATTTCACTCCCAGAGCAGTGGGTACTGGCCCTTTTTGGGTTCCCCACGTGGCACAAGCACAAGTACCCACTCTGCCCTCAGCACTCCACTGCAGAGAGACTTACAGGAGTTCAGTTTATTAATGTGCAGATGCAATTTCACTGCTCTGATCTCAGCACACAGTCTGTGATTTCCCATTTCTCCCCAGGGCTCTGAGGTCCTTACTGTTGTTGCTCTTGATGGAGACAGAGGAAAGCCTAACAGTATTCATTACTGCATCGTGAATGGTGAGTAGACTTGTCTTATATGAAATTTGAAGGGCACTCAGAACTACATCTGGCACTAAATTAGAACAGAATATGCTAGAGTTTAATAAACCTGAGACAAAAACTCAGGAAATACTGTCAGGTGCCTCAAACAACTTCAGGGCCCCATCCAGCAGAGAATAGCCAAGATTCAGTTCAGTGAGTTTTAAGATCTTCTTCACAGAAATGTGCTTGGAGCTGTTAATGTTGCTGATTTGTTAGGCATCAGTAGCCTGCTTGTCATTTCAGAAAGTGTAAAGGGAGATGCATTCACTCTTCTGAGCATCTCTATCACTTAATCTGGGAGGTGAGATAATTCATTGGGAGACCCAGACATGGCATTTGGAGGGATATTTTTATTAATACAGTGATGAAAGTGGCTAAACAGTCAAACCTCTGATTTCTTGGAAGAAATTATATTTACCAGTGAAGAGACACGGGCTGTACACTGAAGTGGAAGAAAACAGATGTTATCAGAAGATTAATGCTTTCCATCAGCTATTCTGAGAGTGTCTGTCACACATCTTTTAATAGCATGAATGTGAAACTTAGCTGAATTGATGATTCATTTGGTGGTGAAGACAACAGCTTAGAGCAACTAAACTCCAGGCTACAGCTTTGGGTTTTGGGGTTTTATACTGTCTCCCTTCCAAAACAAGGCCTCCACAGCAACTGGGCACCCCAACTCACAGGTGTGAAAGATCCCAAAACTTCCCAAGGAAATCTGAGGTGTAGTTGAAGAGCTATGGAGTAAGTGCTTCATTATGTTAAGTGACCTAAACAGCCAGAACAGAGAGATACAGCTGAGTGTTTGTGTTAGTGTGGGATGAGACCCATGCTGAGGTTCCTTCTTAATGTGAGGGAATAGGTAGAAGGTAGAGACATTGAGGAAAAAAGGGTTGCAGAAGATAACAGATAGAAAATGGAAAGGGCAAAAAGAAAGGTGTAAAATGAGGATCAAGAACAAGTAAGAAGGATGAGAATATGGTAAACAAGGGAGAAATTAAATATGGAGAACAAGTGAAGGTGGAAGAACCACAGAAAATATCAAAGGGAAATAAGATTAATGAGGAAAGATACTGGATTTCCAAAGAAAATACAGAAGGACCAAAAGGGTTCCCTGGGATAAAGAAAAAGTAAGTGTTTAGGAAATAGTGGGAAAGGCAGATGGAAGGGGATAACAGATAAGTAGAACAAAATATGACTTCATGGGGAGCAGGCTTTTCTCCTGCCCATTAACAAAGGTTTTGTTTGTGTGAAATGGAAAAGAGGGGAAGGGAATATGCTTTTAGTGCATAGAAAGTTGAAAAACAGAGAACAAAAGATTGCAACAGGTTTCTGCCCCTGCACTCAGACACTGGCATTATTTTTGCAAGCCATTATTTCAGTAACTGCAGGCTGGGATGTCAAAGGACGAGAAAACACTAACAGCAAATAGGAAATTGTTTGTTCTTAATAAGTATTTCTTATCCCAGGAATGTGGAATAATAATAGGAAACACTCCAATCTTCTGAACGTGCTGTATGGAGGAACACACATACTGCCACACGTACTCCAGGCTACCAATTTCCCCAGGAAAACTACACAATAACATGAAGCATGGTGGTTTGAAACCACTATTGACTTAAGCTCCTTCTCAGTCAGGATATATTTTGCAGGCCAATGTGTCTTAATAATTGAGTATTGTGAGTCAATATCTGTAAAATGTTGTGTCTAGAGTGCCTTAATGAAGTTGCAGTTATTGTAGGTATTAGCAAAAGAGGATACTATTGGATGGTTTTAAAAATCAGCACTGGAAATGAGTTTGATAAAAAGAAAAATGACTGGGCTTTGAGGTCATCATCCTTTATTTCTGAAGGCTTGATCTCCTACATTTAAAGGGATTTACTCTCTTTTCCTTTCAATGTTAGACTGCCACAAAGCACAGGATGTGGCCAATGCTGGACATGAGGCAGCATCAGGGCTGTCCTTCCTGGGCACCAGCCTGCCCTTGGCTGTGGTGTGAGATGGTTCCTGACATCCTGGTGAGACACTGCTGCCTCTCTGCAAGCTGGCATTTGCTTCAGCACAAATACAGCAGTCTCAATAAACTGCTGCCTGGAACTGGTATTCTCTCCAGATCAATGGAATTTGGGTAGCAGTAGCAAAGTCAGCCTGCAGCCCTGTCCTGCCTCTGTCAGGCTCTGCCTCCATTCAGAAACCTTGGATTTTACCCCAGATACTCCAAAATCCCCTTTCTGTTCAGGACAGCCTTGCAACAGGCTGAAAGGGTTTTTTTACAGTTCAATGTTTAAGACCAGAAGACTCTTCTCCAGAGATGCTGTCTGAGGGAAGTGATTGTGTTTCTTTGAGGCAGATTGTCAGACTTCTCAGCTTAGCTGATATTAGTGAGAGAAATGTTCTTGTTTCTTAGAGACTTAATTAAGCATTTGCTAATTACAATGACAAATGTCTATTTTCGTCTAAACCAGCATATAAAGAAGACAGTGTAATTAAAACTAATACCAAATTTGCATGCCTGGATGCTGAGGCTTGAGGGGAGCCCAAGCAGGATGGGAAGAGGAAAATGCTGACAGTTGCCCATAGGGGAAGAGCTCCACTGAGCTGTTCCTAGGGGTGGAAACCCTTTTTGGCCCTCATCTGTGTTTTCATCTCACTGCGACCATAGAAATGCTTCATTTTTGAAGAGTGGCTTCAGATCTACTGATAGATATGGATACACATAGGGAAATGATGTGCTTAATGAAGTGTAGAGTTGATTTGCCCATGTTTGTTCAAAGAAGAAACTGTGGCATGTAAGCTGAGCATCTTGGTTTCATTGCAGGAAGTGAAGCTTCATTTGAAATCAGCAACACAACTGGAGCCATTTCTGTGATAAAAAGCCCAAATCAGCTCAGGAAAGAAGTGTATGAACTAAAAGTTAAGGTAGGTACTGTGGCCACTTTAAGACTATTGGTCTAAAATTCCAGGAGTAGGCATGATTGTCTAAAATTGTTCAATTTATAGCTGACTTTACCTGTTTCAGAAACTACCTCCTATATTTGAGCAGAGTGCCAGATAGTATAAAGCAGCACTAACTGCTTTTGTTGGGATGTTGGGATGCTGTTGTTGGGATATTTAGTATCTCAAATTGCTTCTTTCAAATGATATCATCTTCTCCTAATTTCATCTCTGAGGCTAGAGAATCAATGTCCTTTACAGGCTGTAGATACGTGTTCTCTGTGTTTCCAGATTTTATTGCTAAACTGGGAATTAATATCTTGAAAGCTCCATTTTATGAGATAGGTAACAGTCAAATCTATGATTAGTAATAGGACTGGGACAGATCATGCAGTGTCATGTCAACATCCACTCCTGAGGGACTCATCAGCCACGTACAAAGACACACTCACACCTTGATGAGCTCACACCTCGGTGAGCCAGTACTCATGTGACAGGCTGGGTTATTTTAAGCAGTTTCTAAAGAAAATGTGTTTAAAAATGTAGAATTAAATTTTGAAGACTGTATCAGTTTTCTTCAGCATGTTGGAAGTGCATATTATTGTTGTGGTAAGGACAATACTAGCTTAAAGGAAGCTTTGAGGAGTTGCATACTGCCAGAACCAATGTGTAGCATCCCCACTTGCTCCTGTGTTTAAGCAGTGAGCTGTACCTGGGAGAACACAGAGTCCTCGTGGGCTGAGTTAAACTCAGGCACCATTTCTTCCTCCATCAGCTCTGCTTCACTGCAGTCTGCTACCACTCCCCAGATGCAGAATGGGTTAAAGCCCTGCAAGTTTTTCTGATCTCCTAATTATGTATGCGGTGACCCAGAGCTCATGGGTCTGCAAAAGCTGCTAGAGGAACCAAAAGGGTGTTATATTACCCTGTGTACGTAGTGACAGGCACCCCAGTTGCCAGACTAGTGTCTTCAGAGAAAGTGCCTTTGGTTTTGAGCCCTTTGGGCAAAAAGGCATGTTAGATATAGCTGTTGTGACAAAAATACCAGCCAGTTTCTGTCCTGGCAGAAGAAATGCCTCAGGTTCAATCCAGTGAATCAGGCTGCAAGTTGCAGTTGTTGAAACCCAGACAGATTTGATGTTGTGGTTCAGAAAAATACCAGCTAGGTTTGCCTATCTGTCTAAACTATATCCACTTTAAATTAAGCTCATCTAAACCTTACAGCAGAATTGTGAATCAGAGACTAAATCTCAAAAAAGTATGTACTTTTTCAAATATTCACCTAATGCCACAAGTACAGCTTTTCTCGCAATATTCAAGGCTGCAATCCTTGCAGCAATGAGACAATGAACTGCCTGTGGTACCACAGCAAATTTAAACATTGACTTCCTTTTCTATTCTATCAACACTTTAGGCAAGCAATTACCTTGCCTCTATTGGATTATTTGTTTTTAGAGAACTGTTTTCACCTAGAGTGAGTTACTAAGATCACAAAATTAGAAGGAGAATCAACTGGGGCTCTACTGGGACTGGTTTATTACCATAATCTTCTAATCATCATAAACTTCAGCATGAAATGGACTGAGGTTTTAGAGAAATAGAAGTCTGTTAATCTTCCTACAAGTTAGAGTGCTTTGTACATGTGGAATAATACCTGAACACGAAACTGAAGGAGAAAACACATTGATCATTCTTTTCCTTCTCTTGCCTGCTGCAGGCATCAGAAGTCAGTCAGGAAGGTGACATCTCTGAGCACACCTTTGCCACAGTGACCATACGGGTGGTCGACCTCAACAACCATCCACCAACGTTCTATGGAGAAAATGGTCCCCAGAACAGGTTTGAACTGACCATGTATGAGCATCCCCCAGAGGGGGAAATCTTAAGGGGATTGAAGATTACAGTCAATGATTCAGACCAGGTAAGTGGAAACTATGCAGACTTTGAGTTTTCCTGTCCTTTTCCCAAAGACTAGAAAGAGCTGTCAGACTGGCAAGTGTCGTTTTAGAAACTCAGCTGTTTCACGTGTGTTCCCCAAAAGCCTAGGACAGACAAAGTACTTGTAGGGTCCAATAGCACAGAAAGCCTGGACACAGGAGTTCAGTTAGTCTGTCATATACTGTCACAATGGGCAGGGTGGTCCTACACCTGCAGCCCAGCCCAGTGTGGCAACTGAAGTTGAACAATCCTTATGAACTTCCCTAACTAGTGGTTGTGTTCAGTTGTTGCCAGTGTATGCCAGAGAACATATTCCCTTTGAAGATTTTCTTGGAGGTTCCAAGCCCTTTAGTAACTTCAGATGCAATTACTGTCTGCATCTTCTTCTGGCCCTTACGTTACAGTCAGGGTCTGCAGTGCATGGCTTGATAAGTCATTACCACTGGAGTGATATTTTTAGGTAGTCTTAAAAATTATGCCTGAGTCAAACTAACTCTTAACAGATAAAGGAAAAGGAAAGAACATTCCATCCATCTCAACCTGCTGTCTAACTGACCTGTGATGCCTGTAGGTACTATGGCAATGGTTGCTATAGGGACCCCTAAGCTAAATGCTGTATGAATGACATCCATCTGAGTTAGCCTCAGGTGAGGCAGTGACAAGAAAAAAGCTTAATGCATCTGAGAATTGTATTACTATTGGAAGGAGCTCTCTTCTGTAACTGTGCTCAGTATTGTGCTGGTTTGATGGTATTGTACTTTATCAAACCCACTGGCTTCTTCCCCCTCCCTCCTGCTGCTCTGCAGCGAGCAGATAAATGACTACTTTCAAAGCAGTGCTACGTCTGTCCTGCTGTTGTCACGGGGGATGGTGCTGCAGAAGGGGAGAAACAAAACCCATCTCTTCTCTTTAGAGACAAAATATATATCTAGGCTGACAAAATATTCAGGCTGCAAGTTAGGCTATAAAATAAGCAGAAAACACTGATAAATACACTGTATAGATTTCTCAAGAAGCTTCCTAGCACAGTGTAAAGCATCACTCTAAGGGGGTTGGGTTGCTTTCCTTCTAAGCCAGACAATACAATGTTTCCTCTTCCATTCAAGATGATTCCATAGAGAGGAAAATTAAACACATGTCTGTCTCTGTCACAGCTACTAGAGCAGCTACTCTTTCTTTTAGGGGAGTGGATGATACAAGTGGGGAGGAGGGGGAAGCTGTGGTTAAGGTCTGGTTTAGGCCTACAGTTGGATGGAAATGCCACGCTTACTTGCAAGAAAATGATACAGAAATTTCTCTCTCAGATCTCAACAGGGCCTAGGGTTCAGTGCTGCTGTTCCTCCTGTCATTCCTGTGTCCCTTGGCAGTCTGCTTGGAGATGTGCAGCAGCATGGCTTGCTCTGAGCAGATCTGGGTTCAGTGGACATCAGGGGCAGAAATCACTCAGCTGTTGGAGGGAGGCAGTTCTCTCCCTACCCATGCCACCCTTCTAGGCATGTACAGCTCCGTGTGCCACACACTTTGGCTGGCTCTGTACTGTCAGACTGTCCACTCTTCCCATCAGCACTATTTTCCATAGTCCAGCAGCTCTGGCTTTGTGTGTTTGGCTTTACCATCCAGCAAAAGAGAGCCCTTTATCTTCTCTGTAGTTGGGGGTGGGTTTGTGTGACCAAACAACACAGACCACTGAGTTTGGATCCAAGGTTATTCTGCTTCCCTTAAGGGACTGCTGCTGAATACTTTTTCTCTTGACATGAGCTAGGGCTGCTCAAGAACTGCTCATAACAAGCTCTCCAGGGATATGGCTGAAAGTAAAGTTGTCCTGTTTGAAAGTTATTATTAGAAATTCATCATCTCAAGATTCATGCTACAGGGAGAACATGGCAGCAGGCAGGCAGTGAATCTGGCTGTTTGTCACAGTGTAAACATGACACTGAAAAACTGGTGAACCCAGAGAGTTTGGTGAGGTAGGCTCAGCTCATTTTCACATCTTTCCTGTAAGGCAGAAATATGAGAATCCCCATTTCATCTCTCCTCTTACATGCTTCAGTTTGGTTTAATAGAATTACCCTGGCCAGCTGGCTCTGGCTCACTCTTCCCGACTTGCACACAAGTGGTGATAACCTTTTAGATATACTGCTGCTTCCCATGTTCTCTCTGGCCAGGAGGTTTATCCATGTAATGGGATTTGCCTCCTCACTTCACCTGGAGCTGTCAAGTGTGTCAGATTTTGTTCTGCACAAGTGGAGCTCCTCTCTCCCCACAAGTGCATCAACTTCCAAAAGGTTTGGTATTTGTATCTCTGGGCTAGCTTAATCCAACCAGTCAAAAAGTGGAGTACCCCCTCTGTCTGGAAATTGCCTGTATTTGTGATTCTGCATCTTTATCATGCAGAATGCATGAAGAAGAACTCACACAGCATGTGAGTTATTAGGACACAGGCTGGACACTGGAAGTGTTCAAGGCCAGGCGGGATGAGGCTCTGAGCAACCTGGCCTCGTGGAAGGTATCCCTGCCAGTGGCAGGGGGGTTGAAATGTGGTGATCTCAAATGTCCCTTCCAACCCAAACCATTCTCTGAGACTGGGTTTGTGAGGGTTGTGTTGTGCTCACTCAAGCAGTTCAGTTGTCTTTCCTTGGTAGGAAGCAGGAAGAGGCAGGACTTCCCTGCCAATATGCACATGGTGTCATCTCTGTCTAGCTCCCAGTGTGTGGCACAAAACCCAAGGCTTCTTGCCACAAGATTCCTCTCTTAGCCAGGCCTGCTGCAGGGTTTTTCCATTATGACTGAAAGAATAACCAAGCTTGTCAATCTATTTTAAGAAAAGCTGTGTCTGTCTTGTGACTAGGGCTGGAGGGATTATACAACTAAGCTTCTTAGTGGTCTCCTGCCCAGGGGACGGAGAACAGAGGCTCTAAGCAGTAAGCTTCATTCTCATTTTATACAGTTTGAAGAAACAGAGCAATCTAGGCTGTTAGATATGTGCCATTCACTGAAAACAATCAATGCCATATCTGCTTTTATTCACAGGGAGCCAATGCTAAATTCAACCTCCGCCTTGTTGGACCTGGTGGCATCTTCCGAGTGGTTCCTCAAACTGTCCTGAATGAGGCTCAGGTTACAATAATAGTGGAAAATTCTGCTGCTATTGACTATGAAAGCTTCAAGGTGTTAACCTTCAAGGTACTTCTGCTTTCCAGGTCCTCTTTTTCAGTGTATACACTATGAGTATGATGGCTTTTGTATTTGATGTGATTTAGCTTCTTAATCCACCTGGAACTGTCTGATGCAGTATCAGTGACATGATATTCCATGCAAGGGAAACTCATTTCTGCCTCTAGTTCCCCACCTTCACAAAGCTTAGTGGATGCATCTGTGGACTGATTTAGTCCAGTCAGTGCAAAATGTTGATTTTTATCTCCCTCTGGAAACTGTGCATGTTGGTGGCTCTGAATCATTCCAGAATGAACCTTGAGGGTGTTATTTCTGCACTCACAATGATACATTCACAGGATGAAATCCTAATTTCTCTGCAGCTAGAACTTTACCTGCTTAGTGCTAAGTAATTTGATTCATGATCATGCTTTTGAATGTTGGCAGCCTGAAGACCCCAGCTGACTGCAAGATAATTCCCCAGAATTGCTCACTGCCTTTGTCAGAGTCCATCTATCTATATGGCCATTTTCAGCCTGACCTGAGGCTCACCCATGCTCTAAGCCAGCCATGCAAGAACCAGTTTCATCCAAAAGCTGGAACCTTGCATTATCACTTTCCCTGATGGATTCTTTGGCTCATCAACAAGATAATTAAGTGATCTGGTTTTCTGTCAGCTGCCTCTGAACATGAGTGTAGATGTTTCAGTTCTGACTGCAAAGAATTGCATAGACAATCCCTGTAACCATTTAAAAATTGCCAAAATGATCTAGCTGAGTATTAACACATGCTAGTTTTGTAATGTACAGAGAGGGGCATTTTTTTGCACCGTCCAAAAGCCAAAATTCCACAATTTTGTTCTCCCCCTTGCTGTACAGTTTACTTTGTGTCCGTAGCAAGTTTCACTTCAGTATGTTTCAGGCCTCTTCTCATAATGTTCCTAAGCCATTTTGAGCTTTATAGGTTATAGATGTTACAAAAATATGAAGCATCATTACTGTATTAAAGTGGAAGATTCTGAAAGGGCCATAAAGTGCTACTGAAACTAATTATAACAAGTGCACATTTATTCAGGTTAAACTACCAAAAGACCAGTAAAGTAGTTACACATGGCCTCCTCATGAATGCCAATAGAAATCAAAGTAGTTAATGTGATTGCCATAAACACCAAAAGAATTAATTACCAGGAAAAAGGATATATATGCTTCTATAGCTTAAGTAGTTATTCACCTTTTTTTAAATTATTTCTACTGGAGAAAAACTTTCCCAAATTATTTCTACTGGAGACTATAAGACTTGGCTTAAAAAGTGCAACCTTTGTCTGGATTCCAAATGGAGAAGGTGCAGATGGATGATATGGTAGCAGGACTGTGGCTGCTTAAAGGAGAGGGAATAAAAAATTAGTGTAGAAACAAACTAAAAATACTGAGCTTTCATCATAAGGTGCACTAAGAAGGGCTGATTGCAGCAGCAAAGATGATTTAACTGCAGTTGTTATAATTTAGTTATAGCTCCATGTGCACAATCAACACTAAGATTTTGCCTCTGTACTGCTTTAGGAGCTGAGATTTCTCTTGAGGAAGTTTTTGCTGATGTCTGTATGGCTGTCCCTTCAAAAATTTCTTTTGCTATAACGCCACCTGACCTGGCTCATCATCTCCCTGGTGCTAAAATGCACCAGTGTGCCATGGGTCATGGAGAAAACTCCTTTAAGAGAACTAATAGCTGCTTTGTAGTGATTTCTGGTCTTTTGTCTTCTTAGCTTCTTGCAATAGAGGTGAACACACCGGAGAAATTCAGCTCGACGGCTGATGTAGTGATTCGCCTCCTGGATACCAACGACAACGTCCCAAAGTTCTCCTCTGACTACTACATTGCCAGGATCCCTGAGAACTCCCCAGGGGGCTCAAATGTAGTTGCTGTTACAGTAAGTTTCATTCACCTCTTAAGAAATGTTCTCTTTTCTGGGTGTCTGTGGAGACAGCTCAACTACCTGAAAAATAGGGGCGGGGCAAGTAGCAAATCTTACTTACTGTTTGACTTCTGGACCAAACTCCAATTCCTTTCCAGAATCAACCAAAAATAGCTACTTCAGGGAAAAAAAAGCTTTAGACAAATATTATTTAGAAAAACAAGGGCCATCTGCTTTTAAGACAAATCACATAGCCTTTGAGTATTAAGAAAGCTTCAGCCAAATCAGTGTCCAGTGGGAAGATTCAGTTATGGCTAAGTGGAATTGGATTTACTGGATTTGCTTGCTTAAGTATGAGTAAAAACAAAACAAGATGGCTGCTTAGTAGGTATTAGTCTCCTCCTCTTGGGAGGAACCTGGCTGCTAAAGGCATCATTAAACAGTTAATGAGGTCAAGAATATAAAATTAAAGTCCTTAGGACAGGGGGAAAAAAAAGGTCCCTATGTATGTGTCCTCTCACAATAGGAAAAGTATGTCTATAGATTTTCCAGTATCTTGCATTTTCATAAGAAGAAAATCAGGGTATTATATGGGCCCTGACTGCTGGAGGAGCATTTGCAGCTGTCTCTCTAATGCAACTGCTGAGACTGGGAACAGCTCTCATGTCACAAAGACAAGAAAGCTCCTGGCCACATGGGCCTCAGTGGGGGATGCAAGTCACCTTGCAGAGGCCACACAGGTAAGGATGGTGGAGGCAGATTGCCAGAGATCTCCAGCACAAGCTGGCAACAAGTAAGAAAGACAATTAAATAGTCAGAATAATAAAGTTCTGAAGGCAATTTTTAGTGATGGAAGAATCAAAGTGGAACACAAACAATTGAGAAAATGTTATTACATGAAACTAATAGAAAAGCTATTAGAGACTTAAACATTACTATCTTGGAGGTAATAGGAATAAAAAAATTCTAGGACTTGGACAGTAAAAAAAAAAAAAAAGAGATTTAAAAAATGTTTGCAGAAGCAACAAAACTTCCAAGCCAAAGTGCACGGAAACATGTAGCTGAGGAGCCCATGTAAAATTTATTTATGTGCTGTCAACTCAGTACTTGACCCAGATTCACAACTCTATGTGAAAAACTAGGATGTTTCAAATACTCAGAAAGGCAATTCTGGAGGAAGTCCCAGGTATGCAACTGTTTTAAATGAAGTTAGACAGCACTAAACTAGGCTGTGGTCAAAATTACAGGGTGAGAGAGTCTGACAAGCTCATGCCAAAGAACAAAGCAACATCTATCAGTAGGGCTGCAGGTGTGTTATGTTAATCATGCAGGAATCAAAGACATTGTTCCAGTTCTCAAATATTTAAACAGGAAGATGAATGAATCAACCAGTGCCACCATGAATTTTGATGGCCAGATACAAAGGTGTAACACCTCCTCAGAGCTATCAGAGAAGCAGGAGCTTATGGAAATAGCTGCTACCAAATCAATAGCTTTCCTAAGGCCAAGCTAAGAAAGGAAGCCAACAAGAGTATGAAACAAAGATATCATCTGGCGTAGTATTTGCATTATTAAAAGTCACACAGGCACAAGAGTGATTAAAATATAAACAAAGCTGAAATACAATGTATAGATTGAAACATTTGTTATTCATTACTTTAAATTGAACCAATTAAACAAGCAGAAGCTTAAAAATACTCTATATAAAGTAAATCATTTTGTCTAGGGAATATTCATTAATGTTTAACTGATAATTAGGAAGGTTTGAGAGCCGGCAGTGTGTTCACGGCATTGAGATCGTCTCTACCAAAGGAGGATGAGGTAACTGTGGATGGATGGGGCCATCTAGCGTCAGTCTCCCTGCCAGAGCCCCCGGGCACCTGGGACAGCGTTCCTGGCACTGGCAGGGACATTCCTTGTTGGCTGGGCACTTCCTAGGTGCATGTTTGCCCATGTGGTTTCCCCCTAAAAATGTGATGGCAAAGAGAGTGAAAACCATTTGGGCCTGTTGTTAAAAGAAAAATGAAACATTTCTTTTTGCAGCTTTACAAAGTAAAACCCTCTTTGTCTTTTTTTTTCTTAAGGCTACCGATCCAGATTCTGGGCTTTGGGGAGAAATCAAGTACTCTATCTATGGAACAGGAGCAGATCTGTAAGTAACAAGTAAATAAATAAAACTACATAACCTCTAAGCAGAGTTCTAAAAGAACTTTAAAAGAAATCTAGCAGGCTCATTCTTGATCTGCTCATTTCCAAGGACATTTACGCCATGTTCTCTGTGAGTTCTGTGAACACAACAGTAAAGCTACTGTGATCATTAAACATCTGCTTCATGAACCCAAGGAATTCTACCCACAAACCCCCAAAGAGATATAAGGCAGCTGAAGTATCAATACACAGGATTTGTTCAATCACCATTTGAAAAACACTTGTAAGAAAAAGAGAGGTTCTGGTCTAGTTGTGAAGTCAGTTCTACAGAAAAAGTATCTCTTGTTTTTTTCCCCTTCCCTCTCCATATGGCTTTACAAATAGCTCTTGTCAAAATAAATCAAGGAGGACAAGATATTCAAGGATATAAACTTCAGCTTTGGAGGTCAGCTGCACTGGGTGTTAAAAGCCTTTCATATATTTAAACATAGTCGTCCTGCATCAGGACAAAGGGAACCCGATGTTTAATTGATTTGGTAATAATGCCTCCCTCCCTCTCCCTGTCTTTGGGGACAGTGCTGGGGGTAGAACACCTTGAAACACTGGTTCCCTCACACCATGTCCATCCCAGCTCCCAAACGTGGGATCAGTGACACGGCTGTCACAGATATTCCTGCTGGAACCTGCAGCTGCAGGGCAGAATGCTGGAAATGAATGGGCTTTTCAGGCACACATCTCAAGGATCTTTTTTCCTCTGTATGCTATCCATCTGGAGCTAAAGCTGAACTCCTCTTGTTAAGGTGAAAGCCGTTTAGGAGGCACAATCAAAGTCCAAAATCCAAGATGTTAAGGGTGAACCTCTTCTGTAGCCAGAAGGATACACATATGGGAGCATTTCCACCATGGATTATTTTGAGCTCTTTACTAAGTCTTTAAGCTAGCTGCTAACTGCACAGAGAGAAGCAAGAAAAGGTCACGTCATGCAGGCAGACCGCTTAGGTTTAGAATGTAGCAGCTGGTGGAAAAAAGCTTGAGAAGGTTGTTGACAAAGGATTTAGGGAGAAAAAAATGTAAGCACAACTTTATTCTGATTGGCATTACAGGGATGCTCAGATTCACTGTTCTTATGCTGTTGAATGAAGAAATTATGATGTGAACTTTTCCTTCTTAAGTATTTTTGTTTGTTTTCCTTGTGCCAGAATGGCATATCTTTGCAAGGCTGGATTGATTTTCTAGCCCTGGCACCTCTAGATCTGCTGAACACACAGTTTGATGCAGATAGGAGAATTTCAAGTAGAGGCACGATGTTTCTGTCTTGGATATTACATCAGTGGGTGTGCAGTTGCGTGGGCAGGAAGATGAGTTGTAGTGGAGTAAGAGAAATAGTGTTAACTGCTGAAAGATGAAACCAACCTGATGGTAATTCTACTTTGGTAATCCAAGCTGCCAGTGGGAGCACTTCTCTTCTTCCACCAAAATGGGAATGATGACAGTCTTAGGCTGGGCTGGGTGCTGAGGAGACAGCACAAGAACTCTCTCCTACACAGCTATTCCCACCTCCAGATCCTGGATTTCATCAAAACTTGTAATTTTATTTAACAGGGTTATGAGAACAATTAAAGTTTCTGGATTACTAAATGCCCCACTCTCCATTGCATGCACAGTTGGAATACAGAAAATATTTTGCTACCCTGTATATTGATCAAAGGATATATAAAAAGTTTCATCTGTTAGAAGCTCTACTGCTTGGAGTCTACACTGGCAGTCCAATTTAAAAAGACACTGTGTTGGTATCTTCTCTATAAATCCAAACTTTGGGCTGACACTTTTGACAGTGTCTGTGTAATTACAAATGTGTAAAATTGAATTTGCAAGAGATAAATCTGAACACCCACTCCATCCCGGTGTCAGTCTATGGAAAAATGATTATTTTTGGAGAAGATAATATGCCCTGTAGTTTGGGAGCTGTAAGAGCAGATTTTTTTTCCTACCCATTCTGAGAAGTGAAGAGTTTAAATATTATATGCATCACACTTCTTTTAGCTATTTAAGTGATATAAGTCAGTCTTAATTTATGCAGAACATAATCTATTCCACCGTACTTTGGAAAAAAAAAAAAAAAAAAAAAAAAAAAAAAAAAAAAAAAATAATATCCCCCACTATATAAAAAAAAAAAAAAAAAAAAAAAAAAAAAAAAAAAAAAAAAAAAGTAAGAACAGGTTTACTGTTTTTCCTTTTAATGTAAGGAATCACTCTGGGAGATGACCATCACACTAAGCATTTACTGAGGATAAAGCCTTTTAATGGAAAATACAGCTAAAATGGCACAAGAGACAGAAAACTATGAGGCACTGATAGTTCTCTGGTTTTCAAGCCTACAGGAACTAGACAAAAACTAGGTAGACAAAAACTAGGTAGAGCAAAGGATTTGGAAACATCACCCAGAGAGGAAGTGAAGAGTACCAGTGTCTGAGCACAGCATTTCAGTGTTTACAATGGGCTCTAAACAGACATTAAGTGACTAAAAGTCTTCTCTTCCTTCTTTTCCAGGTTCCTAATCCACCCATCAACAGGTATAATTTACACCCAGCCCTGGGCTGTGCTGGATGCTGAAGTGAACTCGAAGTATAATTTCTATGTGAAAGCAGAGGACACAGATGGGAAATACAGCTTGGCTGAAGTGTTTATCACCGTGCTAGATGTCAATGACCACTCTCCAGAGTTCAATGAAAACATCCAGGAAAAGACAATGATCATTGGGTCACCAGTGAAGATAGAGGTGAGAGATGGCACCGTGTGCCACAGAGCTGGGGGCTTTGGGAATGCCCTGGCTCTGCTGTTTACTCTCAAAGGTCAGGATGAATGTCTGAAAGTTGCCTTTTCCTTGCAGCTTTATTTTGCACATCCATTTGGATGTAACAAATGGATTAAAGTGTGGAATTATAGTATTTACTGACTGCTGAGAAGGAGAGATAAATTCTATAGGCAGAATATAAAGTCCTGTTACAGTATTTGAACAATCAGCTGGTGGACGATCCTGGATTATATAGTGATCACAAGAAACACAAATAAGTGAATGGAAGTACAGTGTTTTGAACACTTAACCCTCCTGACAGCCATTTGTGTTCAACCACACAACTTCAATGAACTTCCCTTCATTTTGAAGAACCATATTTAATAATCCAGTGTGGAACAGAAGGTGAAAAAATGCAGTAACAATTCCCAGGAAAAGGCACAGAGCATCCTATGTTACACACATTTAAATGCATATCATGAAGCCTGATCACACAACACCTACCTAATGTTAGTAGAATAAATACCACAGCACAAAAATAAGGCAGTTATCGTTTATGGCATGAAGTAACCCTGTTATTCTTTATCACTTCACATTTGTCCCCCACACTGTGTGAGAAGCTCCCAGCTGAGGACCATTTGCATTCTACAGATAGGTTACAGTTCAGTTTTTCCTCTGATTTTATTTCATCTCAAATAGAAATCACTTATAAAGAAAGGAGCCTAGTCTGGTTTTCACTAGAAAATGTAGCCTAGCTTCCAAGATGAAATGACAGCAGCCCAGTCATGGCACAGATATTATCGGAAGTGAATGCTCAGAAGCTTTTTGTCCTCAGGCAAAGATACAAACAATAACACCTTTGTTTTTTACACCTCCCCTACCAGGCTATAGACCAAGATGCAGAAGAACCCAACAACATTGTGGATTATTCCATCATGCAAGCAGATCCAGCCAATGTGTTTGACATTGACCAAAGCACTGGGGAAATCAAGCTGAAATCCTATATCCGGTCTCTGGACATCATCCACAACATCACAAACAATAAAGACTGCATATGGTCATTGGTGGTCCAGGCCAAAGACCGAGGCTCCCCGTCCTTCAGTACCACAGCAGTTCTGAAGATTGATATCACAGAAGAGGTAAGCAGATGTTTTAGAAAAATCCTTGAGAGAGATGATCCCTGAAAGGCACCAAAGGGCAGACACTGCTTGCTCCATTTCTGAGACTTTCTTGCCAGCTCTGTTTTGTAGAGTGTTTCTGGTGGTGAAGTTGGATTCTACAGCCACAAATGTGAAAGATATTTTGATCAGAAATATTTCAAAGCTACAAAGGTAGGAATATAATGTAATTGGAGGATGAGTTTTTTGTTAGAGGTTGCCAGATATGAATTAAGGTCTATAGACTTCTGAGAGTAAAGGTAAATCCCTAAAGCTGCTAAATTTCTGCTTTTTATTTTCATTAAGGAAAAGGGAAAAAAAATATATTTTTCCCTTACAAAAGTGAGTGGAAAGTAGCTAGGGTCAGAGTGAAATAAATCCGATAAATCAACCTAAGTGACATAGGAAAAGTTAGAAAAAACTTTACAGAAATGCTTTACAGTACATAGAACTTTGAATGGTAGTTTAAAAGTTGCAGTATTATTAGCAGATGAAACAAGACTAAAAGAGTCTTGCACGTGTAGGTTGAGATTTTCCTTAGTCCAGCTTTTACATCAGCTGAAGAACAAGCAGCGATTTATGGTTTGCAGTACACGCTTGCACAATTCTTATTTATTGTAACTGCCTTGCCATGCCTTTAAATAGGTACCAGCAGGGAGGAAATGGGCTTTAAAGCAGATGAGAAACACATCATTAGCCTGACAGTCTCTGGACCACACACATAAACTGGGCAAAGATGCAAATCTCATCCTACAGACAGCAGCTGGCTTTCTCTTTGTAATGCTCCCACTGCTCTCAGGTCTGCTAAAATCTTTCTCTGTTTTCTCCATCTCCTCTTATTCCACTGATAGTCCTTATGATGCACATTTATATGATAGCTTCTGTATACATTCAGAGCGTGCTGGACTGCCAGGGGACTGGGTCTGCTCTAGCAGGGCAGTGCCTGGCATGGGGCTGCCTTTTGGGGCCAGCCAGCTCTGTGGGCATGGGCTGGGCTTGCTGCTGCAGGGCTCTGCCTTGTGGAGCTGGGGGGTCTGCATGCAGAGTGTCTGTGGTAAGTCTAGAGACTAAGCTGTTCTTAGTGATACAAAGGAAATGCACTGGATTTCCCATGGAAATGAAGTTTTGGTGGGTTTCATACCACAAACAAGAATTGCTGCCTGCAGCCCTCCCTGTCTGGCTTCTCAAAGACTCCATGTTTCAGGAGTGCATGGCCCCAGCTGGACCCAGGCACTGTCCTCAGGCATCTCCCTGCTGGTGGCCACCAGCCTTCCCTTCCCTTCCCTCCTGGGTGGGCTGGAAACCTCTGTCAGCGTGTGGGGCTGGCAGGTGTGAGTGAGGGAGGGTGCCCCACACCTCCCCTGCTGGGGGACAACTGAACCAGCTGATGAGGGACAACTGGAAGGAAACGAAAAGTAGCTGGTACTTTGGAATAAGGAGTTTCCTGAATTGCCTTCTAGTGCTTGAAGCAATACCTGATGAAAGATGGTGTCTTGAATGAAGTCCCTTGTTCCTTTTCTCCCCCTCCAAGGGTACATATTCAGCACAAAGTGAGCGACAGCCCTCCTCATAAAGTCTAAAGGGGAAGCAGAGAGGGCTGTGATGACATGGATTTCCTCTCACATAGTTTTTTCCTTCTTCCCATGCTCTTCTTGATGCCAAGTCCCAACAGAGAGTCTGAGATAGAAACAGCATCTTCTTTCTTCGAGTAGGTTTCTTCAGCAGGCTACTAATCTAGTGTCACATCCTCCATGACCTTTTGTATATTTTTGTCTCTATTACTTCTTCCATTGCTTGCAGTGATTTGGGTTGGTTGGGTTGGGTTTTTTTTTACCTGTAGCATCCCATCTTTTTTACAGAAACAGATTTCAGTTTGCCTGCATGAGAGATGCAGTGCCAGTGTCCAAAACCCTTGGTCATTCCCTGTGTCCCAGGGACAGCACAGTCACTGCTAACACTTTGTGAAGAAAACAATCTCTTGGTGTAGGCATATTGCATGCACACACTCTCTCTCTTTCTCTGAGACTGTTACAAATGTGCATTTCATCCCTCTGTGCTCCAGCTGTACAAAGGCTCTTATTTTGCTGTGCGGTGGGCATTTATGTATTACTGATTTTGGATAAGGAGGATATTTTTGAATGCATCCTCTAGAGGTTTCCTGCCGTGTTAATCACAGTAAGTAATTAAACAGGCATATTTTCTGATTAACGTTTACCATTGCAATTAGCACAAGTCTGTGCCCTTCGAGATGGATGCCTTGTGGCTAAGTTCAGCAGTATTGCACATCAAAAGGACCTTCTTCTCTTGGAATAATACAGTGCTAAAAGAATCCTAGGGCCTTTTAATTTAACTGAGTCTGATTTTATGGAAATTGGTATTGAGGGGCATCTGTTAATATCCTATCCTTTCACAATAAATAAAAAATATCCTTTCACAGAATAAAAAACATATGCTGGAAAAGCCAGTCTTTTTCCATCCATATGTCTCACTCATAAATCTATTCCTGCTGCCTGATATTTTCAGAGAAGGCTGATTCCCATTCCTACTCCTGAAGGTTGGCCTGATAGGGGCATCCCTCTGCCTCTTGATTACTCCACTGAGGTCCTGCAAATGTTGAGGGGGCGTTTATTTACACCTCCTCATGGACTGAGGCTTAAGTCCATATTTAGACAGCATAATCTGGAGTTCTTAATAGCTTTGGCCACTCATTTAGACTTCTAAATATAGCTGGTGAGTCTCAGTTTTAGGTATGGAGAGCTTCTCCCCTCCCCTGTTAACCGGAACTAGTGGCCCTGCACAGCCCTTGCCATGTTTGCAGAGCAGTTAGCCTCTTCCTTCCACAGTTTCATGGACTTGGAAAAAAATAATGGTTTGATTTGAGAAGTCTTGCCTCATGCTGGAGTTTGCATTGCAAAGTGATGCAAACACAGCCTTCATATACAGTGATAGCACTGAGCTTTGGGATGAACACTGCAGGGGCAGCTGGTGTTCCACCCCAGATCAGGAATCACTTCTGAAGCAAATCTCCTGATCATCCCCACATACTGTGCCTGTTCCTCACATAGCTCCAAGCATACAGGCTGGACTTTCAGAGGAAAATGTGCTTGGGGGAGCACACCTAGTATGCCTGGGCACCAACAGGCAGCCCATCCCTGCAACAGGCTAGAAGAAAAACCCAGAAACACAGAACCAGCTGGTTCTTTGCACAGATTGTACAGATCCACTTGCTTAAGTCAACACAGCCCAAGTTGTCTGTAACACAATCACTGAACCAAACACTTAAGATCAAGTCCAACTGTTAATCCAGCACTGCCAAGTCCATCACAAGACCATGTCCTTAAGTGCCACATCTACAAATAATCTGCAATAGCATGGGCTCTTAGCAGGCTTTCCTACTTACTTAGACTTCTAAATACTTCTGGTGAGCCTTGGCTGCTCTTGTGGTTGAACAGCTCAGCCACATTCCTTTTGGGTCCAGCTTCTGACTACTTGGCCCATGTGCTCTGCTCACTGTAACCCATGCATGAGGAAAGGACCTTGAGAAACGTCCACAGTAAAAAAAAAAAAAAAAAAAAACAACAAAAAAACAACCCAGCAGAGTATTATCTTCTGTGGGCAGTAGCATTTTAACTCCTTTGATGGCTGTTAAGAAAGAATGTTTCTTCCAGATCCTGACCTACAGAGATATGGCAGCTTCCATTTCATCATGTATCTGCTTTTATTTTATGTGTACCAGAAAAACCAGTACTCTTTAAAATGCAGCATGCCTTTTAGGAAAAAACAGCAGCTTCAGCAATTGCAAAGTGGCACTATTTGTTGAGCTGGCTACATGGCACTGCTGGTAATCGACACAAAGACTTGAAGATGTTTTAAATGTGCACTTCCCATAAGTCTCTCTGCAGCCTGGCTAAGATTATGACATTCCTGGCTTGTATTGCAAGTTATTCCTCTTATTTATCCTGCCAGTGTCATGGCCATGACAAACAGAAACTCTCCCACTGTGTGCTTACAAAATGCCTAATGTCTTTATGCAGAACAGTTGTCATCCAAGGCTAATTCCAGGCAAAGCTTTGTATAGTAAAGGTCAAGCAACTAGAATAGAGGCTGAACCAGCTAGCTGTTAATGGGTTTAGTTTTGGTATTAATCATCTCTTCTTCATTGGAAGTTCAGATGAACAGATGAACAGATGCCAGACTAGCTGAGAACAGGGGATTGAACGAAGCCCCCTGCCAAAACTCTCAATAGAATTTTTACCTGTTCTTACCTCTTGCAGCTGTAGTACATGGGCAACGTGTACTTGTGTGTAATCTCATTTATACAAGGTTTTCAAACACCTAGTCAAATACTCCTCAGCCATCAGTGCCTTCCTAAAAGAGATCTTGGCAAAACTCGTAACAGGTGGACTCAGGTCACATACTACTTAGCAGGATTTATCTGACACTTAATTCAACTGACTTTCACATGAAGTTAAGTAAGCCAGGGTAGAATTTCTATCATCTGATGGGATTTAAGGACAAAAAAAAAATCCAAGTAACACAGAACAGCAAAGCTGATGTGAATCTAAGCTCCACCAAAGTCTTGGGCTGCTTTGCTTTTGGTTTCTAGTTCATGTCCACTCCTAATTAAATGCTGGAAAAACTCTCTGCACAGTAAAATGATGAAAATTTGTCCCTACCTGCCCAGTGACATGGTCTGTAAGTTTCACTAGCATTTCTTTGCCACTTTCTTGTGGGCAATGGGACACATTCAGGGTAGGAGAAGAGTAGGCTTGATAATGTGTTTGAGATAGGTTGTGAAAACACAGAAATTAAGACAAGGAGGTATTTATTAGTTAGGTTACATGCCCCAAGTTTATGGATGTGACATTAATGACAAGAGGTACTCTGAAGCACACTCTGGGATACTCCCAGACTGGGGAGGACAAAGAGATGGGCATCTTAGTTTAGGGTCATACAGGGAAATCCATCTGATCTACAAGCCATAGGTTCACATCCAAGCTACTCCTTATACACCCTGTCTTTGATACCTATTTTAGCATATGGTGACTCCTATTCCAGAGGTGTCCTTTTCTCCCCATTGACCAAAAGCTGGGAGTTTAGAGCTCTAAATTGCAAGGTTTGGGTGAGGATTCCCTCATGGAGTCAAAGACAGGGGCCTGGAGCACAGAGGGAAGCCCTGTCTTTCTGCAGCCACACGTCACTTTATGACCAACTCTCAGTAACCAAACTTGCATGTGAATGTGCCTTTTCTGAAGGATTCCCCCAGCCTTGCATAGCACTACTGTCTGTTCAGATACCACCTGTATTCATGATGAACTCTTGGAAATACAGTCCAAAGATGGGCTGCCATGCCCTGAATAAGGGTGATCTGTGTGCCATGCCTCTAGCCTTTATTCCCCAATCAACCAGGTGTTTATATGTGCTTCCTAACTTCCTACTGTTTCTGGATTCAGATCAACATCATTGCAACTGCCTCCTCTCCTCTGCCTAGTTCAACACTTAGCTCCCTTTATTTTATAGGCTCTCTATCCTGTACACATTTCAGCCTAGTTCCCCAGCTGTATTTATAATAGATACTGGCCTCCTTCAAATATAACCATGTGAGGGTTGACCATTTCTCTTATTTTTGATATTTCCAGATCAAGTCCAGGGTAAAATCCTATATTTTAGGCCTCAAGAAGCGTCCATGGACAATATATGGAATATGCATGAGTGGCGTCCTTTCCACCATTTCTGTTACAATGGTGATCTCCACCATCATGTACTGGAAAAGTGTGAAAAGATCCAAGCTCCACCCGCAGGGCAAAATCCGCAAAATTATACGGGGACCTCCAAGACGCACAGTGTGCTAAGCTGGAAAGTGAACGGGCCATTCATTTGTCCTTAATATGCCATATGTAGCTTATGTCACTGCTGATTTCTTTTCTTTCTATAAACAAAGCTCTTTAGCTCCACTTATCTCCCCTACCTCAAAGAGTTTTGTTATGTCTGTAAAAGAGTACTTGAAAACAGAATGCAGCACATATCCGCTAACTACTCATTTGTACACCGACATTTTATAAGCAGAAGTTTTTTCCTAACCCTTTTCAATGCCATGCTCAGTAATTGAGCCAATTATTTTCTTGCTCCATTCTTGCAAGTTAAACACGATTGTGACATGCAGGAATCTGCCCTAATTTGGTGGCAAATACTTCTGTAAGCTTTTGTGTTCGAGTCATCTACCTCACAGTACTATAATGTTTACCTAGTTTCTGGCTCCATCTAAATTCTCCACCCCTGGGCTGGATTGGCTGCGTGACTCTCATATTTTTTTTAGAGACAACTTCCATCAATCAGCTCTACTTGTAACATATTTCGGACAAATGAAATTTCTGGGTCACTGTCTGTCCCCTAGAGTAAGTCATGTGTTTTCTTTGTACTCCTTTACAGACTCTTCACAAAGGGCCTATGGCCGCCTTTTTGATGCAAACTAAAGATAACCCCATGAAAGCCTTAGGAGTGCTAGCTGGTGTCATGGGCATAATGGTGCTGATAACTATCATGATCTCTACCGCCATGTTCTGGCGCAACAAGCGGTCCAACAAAGTCATGCCGGTGAGACGGATCATAAAAAAGAGACAGATGCCGCCATCCCGGACAGTCAGGATGGAGTGGCTGAAGTTCAAGAGGCCCAGCAGCGCTGCAGAGAAGTTTGTGGTCGAGGAGGACGTCAGGAGCCTGCACAATGAGAACAGCAACAACAACGTCCAGGTTGTCCCCGTGCCGCCGGCAGCCCCCCTGCCCCCACCACCCCCCGCCCTGGCTCCCCGGGGCGATGCCCCAGGGTGGCGGGTGCCAACCGTGTCCGGCTCCCTCACTCCCAAGCACGTAATCAAGCCACCAAAGAAGAAAGGTCACAGCAGCACCCACAACGCCCTCGTGTCAGAGCTCAAAATGAGGTTTGAGAAGAGGAACGCAGCTTTTGGGGAGCCCCACATCTAGGTGCTCTCAGCAGCCCCCAGAGACTGCAGACTGTGGCTGGGCATGGATGTTTTTACGTGCTGTCTCTTCCCTGTGTCTGCCTGTGAACCAGAGCAGCTTCTCGCTGTGATAGGCGCCCCTCACCTTCTGCAAGTACCACGTGCTCCGGAGTCACCCCACCCACAGGAGCGCTGCCCCCGTGTCCAGGCACGGCTGCGGTTCCTTCGGCTGTGTCCCGTGGGCCCTCCCTGCAGCTGTGTCTGACCACGGTGCTGAGTGAGCCAGCCACAGCCTCCCCAGGTGAACAGGGACTCAGGCTGCCCCTGGTCTGGAGGTCTCCACCCAGAGCTTGGGTTTTCAAACAAGATGCTCTGCAGCCAAGGCCCTGGTGGATGCTTCTTCTGACCTGGTCTGGCAGGTGGGTCTGAGGTGTGTGAAAATCCATCACTTCAAATCCCAGACCCATTTTTGAAGATGCTGGCCTGGCTGTGGCAGCAGCCCTGAGCTGAGGTGCAGGTCTCCTACAGCAGTGACATTGCCCTGTCCCCAGAGCACAGTGTGCTTTGCAACAGCTGGCGGAGCGATGTGCTCGTGGCCTGAGTACCTTCATTCCCAAAAGGTAAGCAGGCAGGCTTGGAGAAGTTCTTCATTTTCCTGCAGCTTACACTGGGTTTTGCCAGAGCACATTGACATGATGCTGCACTTTGCTTCTGCCCTGGACTTGCCTGCTGAGGAGGGACAGGAGGGGCACCTCAGCTTTCCCTGGATCAGCAGGGGCAAGATTTGAGCACAGAAGTTGAATTAGCAGTGCTCACTCAGCACTGCCTCCTTCTGACACTGTGCCCCAAAAGAGCAGGAGCCAGCAGGGAAAGGACATGAATAAAAACACAGGGAAGACAAGGTAAAACTGAGAGGCAAATGATAAGTGGAAGACAGGGACAAGTGCTAGAAAGTTGCATATGTTGGTCAGGGAAGTGTCTGGAAAGATCATGTGGTGTTGTACACTGCTAGCAGAAGGTGTTGAGGAATATATTTTATCACCTCTCCTGGCTTTTTGCAGGGACTGGTGTGTGCAAAAGGAGGTTTCCATAAAATATTCAGGTTTTTCTTATCAGTATTTTTGAGTGAACTAAACAACAGTTAATGGGAGGGGACTGGCAAGGCAGCTGACAGGGGGTTTTTTCCTGTTATGTGACACTAAAAAGGCACTGAGAGCAGAGCACTTTTTTCACTGGATCTAGCCCAGGGACTCCCCCCTCAGGTTTGTTTCTGAGATGTTTTTCATCTTGGCCTGGGTGTTTCCCATCCCCTGGGGAGAAGGCAGCACCATGCACTCTCTCTCTGAGACCCAGCCCTGCAGAGAAGCGGTGCTGTCGTGGTACCAGGAACATCAAGGTTGGGAGCAAACCTGACAGGACACACTCGGTTAATTCAAGGGGTTCATGAGAGTTCTCCAGCTGTCTTTTCAATTGAACCAGCAGACCTGGCCTTCAGGATCTCCTCTCCCTCCAGTAGCTGAAATAATTCCCCTTTTTTGCACCAGGGCTTCATCAGTTCAGCAGATAGCTGGTTGAATATGATATTACCCACTTAAAAGCAAAATCTCTGCAGCAGAGTCCCAGCTGGGGGCCATGGCAGGAGCACTGCTCCCAGAGCCTCTGCTGTCACATCTCTCCTTTCTCTACTGTTTTCTTGCTTATGCCTCCTCCTGGGGCACTGTGATGTGAGGCCCAGGTTCTCACCTGTCCAATCACCTCATCCTTGTCCCCTGGCCATAAGCTGGCTGGAGGGAGGGGACATGCAGCCCCTGACCCTACTCCTGCTGCCCTGTGCAAGCACCTGCCTTCTGCTGGCTGAGTGTCTGCAATGGTTCTGTCTGCAATGTTCCTCAAAGTTCCTGATATATTCCCCATACCACTGTATTCCCAGCGTTGTGTTATTGCCAGCATTCAGTGTTCATTCTCTAATGAGGAAAGCCTATAAAGACCATTCAATTAAGTCAGATTTAACAGGAATTACAGGCTTATAGTCTTAGAGATTATATTTAAGAGGCAATAAAGATGTTTTATTACTGTTGTTGTGAGACTCTTTCCCAGTTACTCTGTATTTCAACTTCAAGGATTTTTTTAATAAATAATAAAATAAAATAAAAAATCTGCAAAAGGTGTTCCTGTGCTTGGTGTGCTTCTGCTGGCAACACTGCCTTGCCATCACCTGTTACGTGACCAGGCAGCCACAGGCAGCCAGGCTGCTTTTTAGGATGACCAAATGGCTCCTTCTGTGGGCTGCGAGTCAGGAGAAGGGCTGTGTGGGTTTTGGACACCAGCAGGCTGAAGGAGAGGAGGTGAGAAGCAGGATGCCACTGGCAGGGGCCAGGGGCAGGGTGACAGAGAACGCCTGGCCGAGCTCCCGTGGTACAGCCCACTGCGGCACGGCCCGGGGGCAGGGAGGCAGCAGGATCTGTCTGATGCCAGCCCCAGCCGCTGCGGTTTGTAAGGAACTTCTCCACGCGGTCAAGGGTGTTTTGTCTTTCCCTGGCTGTTTCCTCGCTGTGATTCAGCAGCCCTCTCCAGACTGTATACAGTGTGCTGTGTTCCTCCCTGCTGACTGGGGTGGAAGAAGGCCAATCCCTACTGACGGTACTTTGTTATTTATTCCCCCTCACCCACGGCCCCACACTGGTCTTCAACCAGCATCAGCTCATGCCTCACTCTGTATTAGCCACGTCTGTGGGTGGCTTTCCCAGGACAAGGTTTTCCTGCTAGGCCACCTGCTTCTGCCCCTTCCTCACCACTCCAGACCTTGTGACTTGCACTGAAGCTGCCTGGCCTCCTCTATCCCTGCAGCCAAATCCCGTAGCTCCTTGGAATCCAGGTTTCTTTGCAATTTGTAACTGTAAAAGGCCAGAGATGAAGCGGAGGACCTCTGTGTATTCTGAAAACCTGTTGTGTTTATTGCTTTGACACTAAAAGACTGACAAGACTAGGAAGTCCTGTGAAGTATTAACAGCGAGAGTCAGCAGTGACAAAACAGAGCTCTGTTAAAAAGCTGTGCAGTACAGTATAGCAGAAGGAGGTGCTGGGGGAGGAATCAAAGGGCCTGAGGAGAGACAGCATGGAAAACACACACCCAAAACCAAAATACTATTAGAAAGCCAAGCTGCCACAGCATGAAGACCAAAACAGCTGGGGTGTCTACTCCACACTTTTCTTTTTTAAACTACCTGTAACACATAACAATGTAACAAGGGCTGTGGGTGTATGGGCCATATGCTTTGGTTGTGCTGAAAAGCATGAGGTCAAAAAAAGAAAATAAGTCACATGTCCTCAGACCCCTGAGAATCACAGCACTGATCTGCTCCACAAGCAGGAGCCAGTCACTTTTACGTGCATCTTTGGGCCTTTTTACAAAGAGGCGAGCTTTGGTTTCAAAGCAGCAGGATAGGCAGGCACCTGTCTGCATTTAGGGAATGTGCCTGGCTTGCATCTTCAGCTCCCAACCCCCCGCTCCACTATATCCTCTGCCCCTGTCCACTTTGTCCCACCAGCCTGGTTCAAGCACTCACACTTTTCCTGTTTGTGGTACAACCAAAGCTGTGAATCTCTTAGGGCTGCGTAAACTTAAGGAGGAGTAAGAAAAAAACACCAAAAACAAAAAAACCACCCCCAAAACCAAAGCCAACACCTCTTGTCAAAACAATTTTTTCTCTAACTAAAATAAAATCTCTTCATCATGTTGACCCAATCGTCCCTACCATTTGTTGTTGCTGGGTTGTGACCACAGCCGTGCCCAGCTCCCCTGCCCGTTCCCAGGAGCTGGCACACAGGAGGAGCTGGCACCTGGCACTGGACAGAGCTGTGGACACACATAAATGGTTAGAGACACCTGTGTGGGTGACTGAGGGGACACTTCTGGCTTTTGGGCACAAGCATTACTGTTGGTTCTGGGGTTGGTGTTTTTGTTAGTGTTGTTTTTCTCGGTGCATCAGTGTGCGTTGCTCCATGACAGTGCTGCAGGGACAGCACAGGGCTACGGAGGCTCCGCTCCACCCGCACCCGTGGCCGGACAGCCCGGGCACCTCCATTCCCCGGGCTCCCCAAGCCTGCCGCAAACACCCGAGTCCTCGCAGCACAGAGCAGACCCGGCGCTATGTATCCTTCGAGAACACCGGCCCCGGCTGCGGCCCTCAGGGCGGGCCGGGCCGGGCTAGTAGAGGTCGGCGCTGTTCCTGTGCGGCGGCCGGGCCTTGCCGGGCTCCTGGCGGTCCGGAGGCCG
>WEIU01012878.1:161992-201794 GCA_013389925.1 Aegithalos caudatus | reverse complement strand
GGTAGAGGGGGCAGAAACGCACTTTACAGACACAGGAGATACTGACCGAGAGGTCTCTGGAGCCCGCGGGGAGACGGGTGACGCACCAGCTGCGGTCCCTTCAGCAGATTGTAATTTCTAATAAAATACCGTGTAGGTAACGATTGTGTGGCTACCATATCTTCCCCTATGGCCGCTGCCGACAAAAATTGTCCCAACTAGTCCAACCTTTCGACAGAAAAGGTACTTTGTACATCTACACTCATATAGAGTTTTCTACTCTCTAGCATAAAGTTCACAATTTCCTTTTATCCTGTTTTATTACGTTTGCGCAATCTAAGTGCCCACACACGTGTTACCGCTTTTTTTTTTTTTTTTTTTTTTTTTTTTTTTTTTTTTTTTTTTTTTTTTTTTTTTTTTTTTTTTTTTCGTCAGCTGAAATTCCCGATCTAGGATTTCCCGTGTTTTACCCTTTTTTTAAACTTTAAGTCTGGACATTACCCCGCGGTCTATGTGCGTAATTTCGCGCATATTACGCTCCGCGGCGCGAATTTTCCACAGCTATTTTTCACGAGTGGCCGCTGTGTCCCCACGGCTCAGTGGCCGCACTGCACTTTGCGGTCCGTGCTCCCTCCCTCCGGGCGGCGCCTTCCCAGGAGCTGTGTTCGTTTCTGTTTCTATATTCTGTCCTGTTTCGTGTTTATTTCTCTGTTTCTGTGCCTATTTCCGTGCATGTTTCCCCGTTTGTTCCCGTGTCTGTTTCCCTGTCTGTTCCTGTGCGCTCCGCCGCCCGCTCCTTGTCCTTGTGCGTTTCGTGCCGTCCCGCGGCCGCCTGGAGCCGGGAACCTTTCGGAACCTGGTGCATTCGCCGCTTGAATTTCCTTTCTCCGCGGGCTGTTCGCTCCCGACTTTGCGTGTTCCGTCCCTCGAGTCCCGGCTCGGCCCGGTCCTTGCGCCGCATCCCGCGATCGCCCCGGGCCATCAGATACTGTAATCAGTCAGCCCAGACTCCGTTTTTTTCTTCATGCGGGGAAAAAAACAAACCTTTATTCTCACAACTCATTTTACACAGTTTTTACAGACCTCGTGTGCAACTTTAATTGGTTAATAGCTTTCTTGCCAATTACTCTTTTGGTTAGTAAAAGGTGTTCTACTTGTCTATCAAATCTCTGTATTCTTGGATTGTTTATATATTTTCTTTACTGATTCTCATGGGACAAATCCCTTGTTATTGCAGGTGCATTTGTTTTTCTACCCAGCAATAGGCTGTTATGCTAACGAGTTCTCATTACCATGATTGTTTTCACATGAGAATTTGCAAATTACTTAGAAGTGACTGACTAACTTTGGCAATTTAGCAGAGCAGGCCTGATTTTATGAGGCCTTCCTTTTATAATTCTTTTACCTATCATGACATAGAAGTAGCATGGATTGACAATTCATCCCAATACAAGAGAATTTCCTTATCATTAATGTGAGGAATGCAGAGAGTCCTATCAGAAACTCTTGTGAGGTACCCCTGTTGCTGGTATCTATGTTGAGAGAAAATGATTTGCTTTTTCCATCAGGCCAAGTAATCTGACATAAGTGAGACCCTGCCACAGTGTACATACATCTCCAGAACAAAAGTGGAAGTCCTTCCAATAAATTTACAAACACGTTTGAACAATTCAGCAAACTTTATCTGTTAGCATTTCAGCCTGGCGGTATCTTTCCCATTCAAGATTTGGCAGAAGATATATAATGTTCTTGAGGAATAATATTTATTACAAAGAGAAAAATGTTATATACAGTATTGCTACCTGAGGGACTTGAGTGGAAAATTACACATCTAGGAGTTACTTTGTGATAAGCACTCAGATTCAAATTCCAGTGAAGCTGCAGAACTTAAATGACTGATAAGTTCACCCTGACTATGAAAGTACATTTAGATTAATATTAAACATTTTTTCAAGGTCCTTGAACTTGTAAAATGTTTGAAACCCAAAAGACTGCACTGAGCCTCTGCCACCACTGAGACCATAGACAGGAATGGCTGATGTGTGCATGGTCATGGTGTGACACCACATCAGCTTCTCCTGCTCTGCACAGAACAACTTCTTTCCATGACCAGGTCACAAGTGCCTGGCTGATGATGTGGGCCTTCACCATCAGTTTTGCCAGGAGCACAGGCAGCAGTGACAGGGCTGGTTTGGGAGATTTTTGCAAAACTGTCTAATGCAGGTTTTCCAGTATGATTACAAAGCATTACACCACCACACACAATATGCAGAGTAGGCTATCGTATGATTTTTATCTAGCACAGCTGGTATAAAACATATTCTACTAATGACAATACAGGTACAAAATGCCAGCTAGGACTGATACTGAAAGACCTTTGGTGTTGTTCCATATCTTTAGAACAGAGTTTAGGGCTAAAACACAATCAGCAAATGCCCTCTGTTATTCATTCTTAGGAGTAGGTTGGGTTTTGTCTCTGCATTTCTATCTCTTTGCACATTTTTCTGAATTCAGAGCATTGAATTGTGATTATGTTGGACATATTAGAAACGGTTGCTGTACGTCTGTATTTAGTGATCTCTTAAGCATCAAGCTGCATGTTTCATGCAAACATGGGGGATGTAAAAGGTGAGACTCTCAATCTTCACCTTCATAAGTATTTTTAATAAATTTACTAAACACTCCCCTGGCTTGTCAACCAAAAGAACATCAAAAGAGCTGAGAATAAAATACATAGCGTATTGTAGAGCAGGTCCTAAATAACACCAAGCATAGCACACTCAGAAACGTTGCTTAATGTCCTCACATTTAGTGTGCACACTTCATTTGACAGGAAAAAACAACAAACAAAAAAAAGTGGTCCGGGAAAACGAGGCCATTATCACAGAAGCTTTTGACTGGGTACAAAGCAGCCAACCCCAAGTGGTCTGAGCAGCATGTTTCTGTAAAGCTTGGGCAACGTCTGCCCTCTGTTCCAGGTCGTGTCAGGGACAGAAGCGTGGCCAGGGTGGCCTGCAGTGCCGGAGCAGCCACAGCCACAGGGTCCCCGCTGGGAGAGCTGACAGCCAGCCTGGGCACCGTCAGCAGAAGTATTCATTGGGCTGTCCCTCTATCTTGGGTATGGCCTCCGAGTCCACGCTGGAGCGGGCGGACAGCAGCCTGTTGGACTCGTCGGGGGTGTGCCGGGTCAGGTACTCTCCCTCCACGCCCTTGGCCTTGGCCCCGGGGGACAGGCTCTCAAAGGTGACGTAGGACTCCTGCGCGTCCTTGGGTTTCCGCACGAAGCATTTCTTGCAGCGCCGTTTCAGCGCTCCGCAGCAGACCACCAGCGTCAGGGGAACGGCGATGACGCAGGCCACGCTGATGACGACCACGTTGATGAGCTTCTGCGTCCCTCCCGCGCTGACGACTTCGTCCGTGGAGAATATGATGCACTGCTCCTTCCTGGGGATCAGCCCCTTCACGCAGACACACACGATGTATTTGGTCTTCGGCAGCAGCCCGTACAGAGTGACCTTGGTCTTCCCTGGCTCCACGTTGATCCGCCGCATGTCCCTCTCCCCGAAGACGGCGTACAGGACGCTGAACACCGTGGTGTTCTTTGCCGCGGGCGCCTTCCAGGCCAGGGTGATGCTCTGGTCGGTGTCCCCTATGACCCTGACAGACCTCACCATCCTCTCCGGCTCCTGCTGGCCCGCGGTGGGGCTCACCGCCGCCTGCTGGGGGTTGCTGTCCTGCGGCGCCGCCGGCAGCAGGAGGCTGTCCCCGGTGCCCGCCCCAGCCCCCAGGGTGGGCACGGTGGAGGTGGTGATGATGTACCTGGCCACCAGTTTGTCGTTGTAGGCAGCTGCCTCCATCCCGCTTGCCTTCCCGTTCCACGTGCCTTTGGCGCTGGAGTTAGGGTCCTCCGTGCTCTCTGAGTCTGTGATGATGAGAGAGATGAACGCCTCTGTTGCCCCCAGGAAATTCTTTGCTTTACAGATGTATTCTCCAGAGTCAAGGTAAGAGACTACAGGCAGGCCCAGGATGGACCAGCTCATCCCGTCACTGGAAATCTCTTGGTGAACTGCAAGGCAGGAAAAATGTTAAATAAACAGGCAATAGTAAGCGTAATTAATTCCATGTTACTAAGGACTCCATCACCAAATACCTGCTTAATAAAGTATATGATAGAATCATCATTTCTGCTTGCCACCAAGAACGTTACAAAATCAAAGTAAATCTAAGAAAAGGGCTATAATTAGTTGATGTCAGGATTTAAACTGCTTGAGAATGAATATACATGAAAATTTTGATGCTGTTTCCTCCAAATTGATGTACAGCTTGAAAACATAACAGGAAAGGTTCTTCCATTAAAAATAAAAGCCTGAAAATTCTTATGTATGTACAATACTTCAAAGAGTGGGAGGAGCAGGCATGATCTATTCAAGCATTAGATGCAGACCATGGAGGCAAAGAAAATACAAACAGTGGAGATTTTATTGTAATAAACACACATAGACTAGCCTAGAGTATATGAAAAAATAGTTGAAAGATAATAACCCTTACACACGTGTAAGGACAGACAGGTGTAATCAATACAAATGATACGCACATAGCTGAGTGTTGATTTGCTCACATCATCTACTTGCAGGTTAAAACTAGCTTTTTTTGTGTTTTTCTATTGGTGCAGAGAAAAACAAAAAGAGTTGGGATCTTGTGGAAGGGTAAAGCGCCCTCTTCATTGTTAAGCAGCCTCCTTAGCATGGGCATGTGCTGTCTCAGCCCTTTCCTGCTGAAAGGTAAACCAGGGAGATGTCTGAAAGGCAAAGGTGAGAGGATGCAAACTTCTCCCAAGCCCTCGGGGTCAGGATCCAGCCTTGGCAAACAGGGACCCTTACAATGGCAGTGAAATACAAGGTAACAGAAGTTACCTTTTCAGTTTAATTCTTTACTGAATGAGTATATTAAAAAACAAAGCTATGGGTTTACCTATGGCAGTTACCTACACATACAGACTGTTTGTTACTCCTTTCTGCTCAGAACACCAGCATTTCAAATAGTCACGTTATAGCATTGGCACAGAAGCTGCCATTGCTGAGAAACCTATCTTTCCAGCCAACTTTTTATTGAAAGGTGCTAGCATCTGATTTAATGGGGCACAAAATACATCATTATCAGTTGTTCAGTTGTAGCTCAAAGTAAACTCAGCACAGGCTTTCAGGAAATCATCCCTTGTTTTATTTTTTGTGGTGGCTCTCTTTCAAGTGTAGGAGGGCTGCAGTGTGATGGGTACACATTATGAGGGGCAGCTCTGCTACATCCTGCACAACAGGGCAATGACTTGTGCAGATCCCAGAAAATTATACCTATTACAAATGGTTCTACTGCTGTGAAAGAAAATTGCTCTCTCCCCTTTTCTGTGCACCAAGGAGCCCTGTAACCCTTTGAAGATCAGACCCAATACATAACAATTTATCTGCTGGGTTTAGATCCTCTATGAAAGCCAGGGCAGGACTAGGATACAGGAGTATTCAGGGCAGGTTGGAGGCAAGAAGCTTCAGGTCCTGACAGAAAACTTGGACAAAAAGCTAAGGACAACTGTTTTCAGCAGAGCAAAGGTTTCTTCCTTAAATTCCCCACACATTAAAGGACCTAGTGTTGCAATGACAGCTCCAAACTGTCTTGTGAATGGAAATTAAATCATGATCAGTCACAAAACCAGTGTCTGTCTGAAGGTTTTCCCCAGGAGAGGGGTGAGCACAGAAGAGGTGCTTAGACCAGGTGGTCAGGGTTTCTTCCACAGACCTTTTTCCCCAGGAGAGCTTGTCAATCTTTCAGAGGAAACGATTCCTGGGGACATTCCCACTGAAGTGTTGTTTCCTTCAGCAGTTTAGTGGCTTTTTTTGCCTTTTAATACATCAGTAATGCTGTATGTTTGCAACCTTTTACTTCTGCAGCTGATCTGAATCCCAGTTGAATTCACATCAGACATCTCCCTGCCAGAGAAGTTTGCTAATGGATTAGCAAAAGAATAGATGAACAGAATATAGAATAATTCAGTGGGAAGCCTTTTCAGTGACTGAGTAGCTAACTAACTAACTGAAAATAGCTTATTGCTACAGTTGGAAATATTTTATTTTGTTAGCTCCAACAGATTTGCAGAAAATCCCTTGACGTGTGCCACACCACAATTGCAATGAAACAAAGCAGAACCAACTTCCTACACATGATAACACATACTTAGATCAGCGTGTAAGTAGTGTTATGGTCTATAGAGAATCACAATGCAAGAGTGGATTGCAGCTAGTACAGGTGTGCCTGACTCGTTGCAGTGTGCAGAAAAGCTCAGCAGACCCACCTGTGCCGTTCAGCTGAGCCCCATCAGCTCTCCTCCAGCTGAGCTCGGGGATGGGCACGCCGGTGGTGCCGCAGCGCAGCAGCACCGTGCTGCCCAGGATGGTCTTCACCTTGGCCACAGATGTGTGCACCACGGGGCTCTGACACTTCCTCAGCTCCACCTGGCTGAAGAACACTCCTGCAAGGCTCCGGGGCGTGGAGCATTTCAGCCTGGGCTCAATGAAGGCTATGTTAGGAGACTGGAAATTGAGGAAATGGACCATTTCATACAGACTGCAGTCGCACATCCAAGGATTGTCTTGCAGGCCTGTCAAAAAGAAATGGGGGCACTAAGTCACTCCAACAGCACCTTTTGGTTCTGCCACTTTTGTTTCTATTTTTCAGCGGGCCAAAGTGTGATAGGCTCCCAGTCTGTTCTACAAGAACTGCCTATACAGGAGTATGTGGGGTGAGGGATGTGTCCCCCCACTGCTGTTGGCTGAGCCTGATGGATCTCACAGTTGCCAGAATGGAATAAATGTGGCTTGCTAAAATATCTCCAAATCTAGATCTGAAATCATATTCTTTAAGTTCAAAGCAAGATTAGTCCTATCATGAAAACACGGTTCATGCACCTAAAGAAGCAAAACAAGAATTTATTATAAACACATTTCATTCCAGGATGAAAAAAACAAGTACTTATGGGAGAAGGGCTGTGGATTATTTTGGCATGAAGAGACTATGAAGTCTCAGACAGGCCAGAAAATTCTTCTCACTGGACACTCTTAAAATATTAGCCAGCTTGTCATGCCACTTTTCACACCTGCAATAGCTGTAGCTGATCCTACTTGCCTGTCATAGTTCCCTTCCAGCCCTGTTATTCTAAGTTATTTTCTTTATTTTGGTAATCGGTTGCTTTTCCTGAAATGCTAATTTATACTGGATAAGATGAAAGAACTGTTTTAAGGATTAAATTGGAGAGCATGCCTGTTATGGTATATAAAAACATAGGTAGACCATAACTATATTAAGGCTATACACACAGAAAGAGATATATTGAAAAACACACTTCTGCTTCAGACTCTTGGAATGTTTTTCTTCTTTATTCTGCTCTCCCAATGTGCACCTATTGAATTCCAATTCTGAGAAAATGATATATTATTAAAATAGACCTGTGAAGATAGTACTGGAAAAGCAAATTTGGAACTAGAGCAATGCATATCCATGAACAGAAGTTGCCGTATTCTGATTAAATCTGTGTCATCCTACTTTAAAATGTTCACAACCAGCTGTGCTGTGGACAGGTGGTGGTCTCTAATGATTTTAGCTAGCAGAATTGGCACTAGGGATATTAATGCCTCTAACCCCAGGCACACATTTGAAGCCTAAGCCAGGAGCAGGCTCCCAGGCCTCCTGCCTGCCACAGCAGTGAGCTCTGCTCCTTCCAAGGGGGTTGCACCCTCCTCTTTTCCATGCATAGCCCAAGGACATGCCTGGGGGCTGGCATCTGCCTGAAAGGGAAGAGTACTAATAATCCCTCAAACTGTTTTAAAAGATGCTGCTGAAAAAATTCTTCTGAGGGCATTCCATATTTTCTTCCCTGGGCTTAGAAGAGAATCTGGAAGTGATGGGTTTTGGCAGGAGGTCAGTTCTTATAAATGAATATGTTAAAGTGAAGGGGACTAAGTACATAATGAACATTCAGCTTGGCTCTGTTGTTTTATGGCATTTTTGCTGGCAGTTTTTAGTTCATGCAGTAGACAACAATTGATCCCAGGTTCCTGGCAGGTGCCCCAGCTGCAGCTGCAGCGCCCACAAGGCCCAGTGAGGGCTTTGCTGCCCTGCAGCACAATTCCATGGGCTCACGTGGGCAGTCCTCATGTGGAAAAGCTTGCACCCTTGGCACACAATATTAGCCAGCAACTTAGCACAGGAATCACTTCTCCTTGAAGGAGTAATGCACTGCAGACAAGGAATGGATTGGGCTGACTCTTTTTATTATTCATGATTTTTTATGCCTCCATGAGAAACAGTCATGAGCAGAGTGAAACAGAAACATGCAGCTGTGTTTTTCCAACCTGCTCCTGTGAGGGACATGCATTTTATTTACCTGGTTCCTATGGGTGTCCACAGGATAGGACCTAAAAGCTGGAGTGTCTATCCATTACTGCATTAATTTTAGCATTATACTCATATAGCTACATGAATTTTTCAGGATCCTGGCACAAGCAACCTGTACACAGCTGGATATTACTCAGTTTGGCCACATGCATCAGGGCATGGCCTGTTCCTGATAAAACACTCTCCTGATCTATATTGAATGGAATAACATTTTTACGTGTAATTTGACTGTAAAAATAAAAAGGGAAAAGTACGGTCTAGGCAGTCTTGCCACAAATGAAATGGGCAACCCCAAACTGCCAGTTTTGGCTTAAAGAACTTGTTACTGCATCTGGCTGAACAGGATAATGAAACACCTGCTCCTCTCCTGATGCTTCAGCAGTATCTGTTAAGGACATTAAAAGTTTTGTAGGTGGTATTTTGTGTCTTTTAAAAGTCCTGTATCTCTTCCCATTGCAATCCGATTTTAAAAACTTCGCCTCCCTAAATTTATCAAGAGCACAAAGAGCAGCAGGTACCTTCCAGAGAGAGAGGAAACTTGCAGGGGCTCTGCTGAGATTATCAGCAGGTGCCTGAAGTCACACCCTGCCTGCAGAGGCCGTAGGTGCAGGTGCCCACACCTCGGTGACCAAACACAGTCCGTGGGGCTCAGTCAGCAGGTGGCAACAACTCTGAGCCATCATCAGCCCGCTGTGGATTTGAGCAGTGAACCATGGCTAAAAGGCCATGTAATGATCCCATGAGCTAGGAAAAAACCTCACCAGGGCATCCTGCAACTGAGAGTCAGCTGTGAGATACCCTGACACAAAAATGGGCAATTGCCTCAAAGCCATACCTCTGAGGAGCCTAGAGCTGCCACCAAAAAGGATATCCTTGGAGCTTCGTAGCTGCCCTTCAAACACACTGTCTTGGTGTGTTTGGGTAGACTAGGGTTTAATTCTGTGTAAACACATAAACAAGGCTCTGGGAAGAGACAAATTGGCAGCTCTGACCCAAATTTTATGCTCAGTCGTTGCATTATTCCTCTTTAATTTAGGCATAATAAGTTATCCATCCTTTTATTTAGTTCTGCTTAAAATGGGTCAATTCCAAACACAGTGCAATTGGAAAAGAGCACACAAATGATAAAGAGCTGTAAACATATTTGTATTTCTATCCAAAAGGGCAGTGGCAATAACTAAAAAGGCCTTGGGCAAGAGTCACCAATTTTGTGCTACAAAGATCCAAGCAAGTAATCAAATTTATGGCATAATATGATGGATGCATGAACCTGAGGTGAGTTTGCTAATATGCAAATGAATTTACACACATGATTTAGGGTATTAAATTGTATACCTATAATAGCAGTGTACCTGGTATGGTAACCACCCTGGGTGAAAATGCTGCAAGGAGATGAGGAACTCTTGACATTTGTGGTCCCTGCAAAATGGCAGGGACTTCTCTTACCTAGGATGATCTTGGAGTTATCATTGGGGAAGTAGGGAACAGCCTGGAGGTTGGCCCAGGTGGCAATGAGAGCCTGAGGAAGAGTCATCAGCTTATTGCTGGACAGATCCAGGTATGTGATATTCTTGACATAACGAGCAGCCTCTGGAGGGATTGAGGTGAGTTCGTTGTTGTGTAAATCCAGAAGCCTCAGCTGTGGCATGCCAGCCAGGCTTTCCCAGGGGAATGAGATTAAGATGTTCCCATCCAGCCTCAGCTCCTGCAGACGACGAAGGCCCTTGAAGGTGATCCCACTGAGGCTGGCCAGGGAGTTATAGGGCATCCAGAGGTACTCCAGGTTGTGAAGCAGGTGGAAAGCCTCTCCTGGCACCCTGCGGATGGCTGTCTTTTCTATGCGAAGCTTGGTTGTATCAACAGGGATGTTCACGGGAGGGAGAGTCATCTCTGGGTCGTTACACAGCACTGTCCTGGTGGGGAAAGACAAGGACAAGCAAAGATGTGACTTTCCTTTATTTTGAAAAGATTTGAAACCTCATTCTAATGCAAGATTGATGTGGGTCTGATTTTCTGAGTCTGTGGAATTTTCAGCCTGTAGTAGCTGATTTCTTCTTCCCTTGAGAGAAATCATTCCTCTCAAGGACAGTGAATGTAAATAAGTCTTTTTTCTTTTCATAACACAGGTTCTCATACAACCCTCTCATAGGTGTTGTTTCTATTATTTAACCAATGAAGAGAAGTGTCTTTACTGACCAATTATACAGTTCCTTAGCACAGCATGTTATAAAAGGGCTGTGCAAAATTGTAAATAAAGGCTTTCTGATCTTTCTTCTACCTGGAGTCAAGCTCTTCATTTCATGTCCAACAGCGACAGATTTTGATCTGCCATTCTTTTTTCACAAGATTTCTTCTTGTCATTTCTTTCTTGCAGCTGATCTCCGCATCATCAACTGTAAATACATCAACTTGCAGTAATTCCTATCTGTCTTCTGACTGCAGAGATCAGGGTTGTGCCTCTCCTGGAGTGGTGTGAGTCCAAATCTGCCCCATTTAGTGTTCCTGTTGGGTTTTGCTATCAGGTTGGTTTTTTTTTGAGTACTTATGGTAGACAGCAGTGACAACATTCACGCACAACAGAGGATTCTAGTGCAAGTTAAAACAAAGGGATCCATAAATTGAACTATAAAAGCCCTACAAAAAGAAGCCTTATTGACATGTGGGAGGACAGGAAGTTGTATAGATTAAGTATGACACAGGAACTCTGGTTTGAGAAATGAGGATAAGAAAGCCACTAACAACTCCTTGGAAATACTCTTAAGCTCTGCTTTACTATGGAAGGTGTGTGAAGATGGTAGCAGTGACTGCACTGCAGGCATGTATAGTCATGAGAGTGAAAGCACAGAAAATTCTCTCTTTGGAAAATGCTATACTGAAAGCAAGGCAGATTTATGTGTTTTAATCATTCTTCCCCATTTCTAATCTCTAGAGGTCAAAGCATGAAAAGCCTGTGCTGCATTTTTGCAGCCTTCATACAAAAAAATTGTGACTTGGGATTATAGAGAGCCATTAGAAATGAAGGGGGACAAAGCAGGTCTCTCAGACTGAATTTCAAGTTGCCTATCAGCAAGTAGAGGAAGGTAAGTTCTTAACAAAATACCAAGCCACCTGCAAAAGGTAACAGGCTAGATGGGCGTGTTCCACTCCACTTGCTGAACAAGACACTGCAAGAAATGTAATGTGATAGTCTAGTAACATTTTCCTATCACAGTGCCTCTATAAACAGAATATTACAAAGCTGTCAAAACCAGACTGGTTTTGGCTGAAAGCAATTATTCCTCTACTATCAACAAAAACATATAACATTGATGAACTGCTCAGGCAGTTTTATTAGATTTATGACATTTAAATGTTATTTGAGCTTACAGTTAAATTGTTAATTTATAATCAAAAAACAATACATTACTCTCACCTTATACTTTTATTGTGGCATTAAATCCTGCCCACCCTCTCCTGAAAGCTGAGATTTTGAGGAAGATAAAATCTATCAAATAAGAAAAATCCAGAAATCCACTTCCAATAAAACATTTTTCTTTTTGTAGTCATGTCACAAAATGTGTACTAAAAGAAAGACCATGGCAGTAAAGCAGAATGCTTCTCATAGTGTCCCTAAATTATGTCAGTGAGCACTAAACATTTAATCTATGGGATAATCTCCTTCTAGTGAGAAATATGAATCATAATGCAGAAAAAAAGGTGGCATTATGCTCCTTAAGGGACTGATGGATATTTGCTTTATTATGTATCTTACTAAAATGCACAACAGCTTTTTCCAGTCACTGAGAGGAAATTCCCCTGGGAACTGTGACATTTATGGAGCAATAATTGGCTCTCACGCTGCTGCACTGCCTTTTAACAATTGCAGACTGCTTCTGTCTCTACCATGCTTCTTCTTACTGGGAAAGTTTCTAGTATTAAATCTATAGCACCATAAAAGAGATAAGAAAGCAGAGCTATTTCATGGGGTTCCAGAATGCCTCATTTCAGTAATGAAAAAATATTTCAGTCTAGAAAACGTTTATTACAAAGGATTTTGCAAATCCTGTATCTCTGTCACAAAACCTCCTCTGCTGTGAACCACACCTTATGAAAATATGGCCTCTATTTTCTTTAAGTCAGATACTCTGTGCTTACCCTTCAGAAGGACTCTTATAATTGTCCTCCAGAGAAATGTATGTACAATGGCTTTGCATTCAAAGATGGATGTCCTTCTGGTCTTGTCTTCTTTTTTAACAGAAAGTTTCCAGTCTGAGAATGAACTTCCTTTATTTTGCTGTTGTTGTTGTTACTGTCTGGTTTTTTTTTAGTTCAGTCTTGTCTGAAGTCTATTGCTATGCCTAAAATCTCCAGCTGAAGGATTTTTTTAAGTAAATTGTTGGGTTCGGTACCACAACATGAATCAAACCTAGTCACAGTTTAGCAACTAACCAGCAGAGCAGAATAAAACCTTTTAGAACAGAATTTTCAGCATAAAGGTAAAAAAATTTAAAATATTATTTAATTTTTATTCCTTTTTTTGCCATTACACCCGCAACAATTATGTCACCTCTGTTCTCACAGAGGAGATGCCCAAACGCTTTCTCTGAAATCAGCTTACTGTGTTTCCAGAAGCTTATCCTCCGCAAATACAGCTAGAGCACAGAGCAACTGGAAAAATAACGTTCCCAAAATCCAGACACAATATTCTCTCCTGCGAGCATCCTTGCAGAGGAGCAGACACCCCCCGACCCCGCAGCGGGAGCGGCGGCCCCGCGCAGCGCCCGGCGTACCTGGCCTTGGTCCCCTCGCCGAGGCTGTGGAAGGCGCAGCTGCACTGCGAGGGGCAGGAGCCGCCGGCCCGGGGCAGCCCCGCCAGCGCCCAGCAGCACAGCAGAGTCACCGCCAGCCACATGGCACCTGGGCATGGAGCACACCTGGCTCTAGGCAGCGCGGAGGGCTTCGCCTATTGTTCTATCCATCGGCCGGTCACATCTTGTTAACTCCCTTTTGTTTTCAGCCACACTGTGATCTTCCAGCCCGCGCTGAGTCCAGCAGATAAAAAAGGATAGGCAGGGATTAAGGATGGGGACTTGAGTTATTTTCATGAAGGTGCTTATTGCTTCCCGGAACCGTACTAGCGGCATTTCTCCCTTCCGCAGTCCCTCCAAAACACCCTCCTCTGGCAGCGTTTTTGGGGCTCCCATGCAAGAAAAAAACAATTATATTTTGGGGAGACCTACATCACAGGCAAGATAACTGTTATCTGACCAGGAATTAGCAATAATTTATTTCCTCGCGGGGGTATTGGGAAGATTTAAAACAGTTATTTCTGCTAATGGAATGTAAGCCTTCTATCTAAGAGCACTTAAATATATATATAGTGATGCTATTAAAAGGCTTTATTTTCTTTTAAAGATTCCTAGTTTGATAAAGCAATTATTGAACTGTTGTCAACAAGCCTGCTACTGATAAACAGTTTATAACCCAGTAAAAATGTATATATTTCAGTTTCTACCAGGGTTAGCATACACCTGTAGGGCTGACCTCTATGATCTGACTCACTGACACAGCTAAGCTCAGACAAGGGACCCTTTTGGGGAGTGCCACCTGATGCAGGGCTGTGTGGCAGGAATTCAGGAATGCTAAGAAAAGCTCAGCTCTGTCCTAAGGTCAGCCAAAGACTCACCTCACTTTTCCAGCATTCCTCCCTGTTGTGGGACCTGTTGATACTGCTTTTCCTCTTGAAATACGTAATGAGAAGTTGCCACTCAGAAGTGCAGCAATAATAAACCTGTATACAAACTAACCTGAAGGTTAATGACTATGCTTACATCAGTGTTGTTCCTAACAAAGATTGCTCACCAGCATTTCTGGAGTGGAGATCTTCTCATGCAGAGTTCATCCTGTGTTCTTCACACAAGAAATTATGCTGGTGATTTTTCAATAATTCTGGGTAGTGAATTTTCAAACCTTCAAGGTAATGTAGATGTGGTTTGGGGCTAACTATTAAACAGACATTTTATGGTGCCATAGTTTCACACAAGCTTGTTCCACATGAGTTTGTTTCACAAGTTACTCCGATAATTAATTAAGGCTTGCAGAAATCATTTATTGAGAGGATGGCCCAAAGGATTACTTTTCCCCCTGCCATTTTCACATTCTACATTTACTATTGTTCAAAAAGAAATTCAAGTGTCCCATTATTTATTTCTGAAGAGATGAGAACATAATGCATTTCTGCTCATTAACTATCCATAGTTGTTCTCTCATTGACTTCCATTAGGTGCCATTTCTGGATTTAACAATTTCTCAGTTCTCTTAATGATCTCCAAGCTAAGACCAAGCTTATTGGGTTTTTTAGTGTACTCATTGGTCAGATTGCCTTGCTGCCCAGACTCTGCCACAGCTCAATACTCACAACATTGACTGAAACATCTGAAGTTAAATTCTACTTGAAAAGGCAATGCAACATAATTAACCTCTTGCATCTGTTTTTTGTTGTTGTTGTTGTTTTTTTTTCCAAGGCATCTGATAAAGTAGTTGCCCTCTATTGGAGCTCTCAGATAATAAACTTGTAGAAAGCAGAACTGTATTGTAAGGTTTGCTTCCATGAACCTCAATTTTGCCTCACTAATGAAACATTTAAGTTACCACTAAATGTCTGGAGCAGTAGAAGTAAACTTAATTTGTAAAAATCAACAGCAATCAATAAAGCATGCCTTAGCAGCAGCTAATGCTCTGCACTTTGTCAAGAAAGCTGCTATTTACTTAACATGACAGAGTTGCTTCTGAGCAAGAAAGAGAAAGACCTGGAGGTAGGCTGAGAGATTAATAAAACCAGATAAATAAAAGAAGTAACATTAACAAGTTTCACATCTTGGAGTGTATTCACAAGTGTGTCTCTGGGAGGAGAAAAAGGGAGGGAAAAGGACCAGTCAACTAATGGCCGTTATGTTTTATCTGCACTCAGGTGTTGGAGTTTTCCCTCTCTGTTCACTGTACTATCTTATGATCCTCCATTGATACATCACCACCAAATGATGCAAATGATGGGTTAACCATCATGGCACAGATACACCCATGTTAGTCATGATCTGAATGGTCAAGAGAGTGGGTCTGCTCTCACCCTGCAGAAACTCAACAAGAGGTTCATCAGGAGGTGTGGAAACAGCTCAGGTAGGGCTTGGACATAAGGAACTGGAGAAGAAAGGCCTTGGTGCACAGGGAACAGATATATTCTCCTGGTTCACAGGCTTCATAGGTCTTTTAATCACACAATGGTTTGATTTGGTTTGGAAGGGACCTTAAAAGACCATCTAGCTCCAAACTTGCTGGGACAACTTCCACTAGAACCGGTTGCTCAAAACTCCATCCAGCCTGGCCTTGAACACTTCCAGGGATGGGGCATCCACACTTTCTGTGGCCATTCTGTTCTGGTGCTTCACTGCTTCATAAACAGTGAATATATAATCTAAATATATAGATATATGTATTATTCTCAATATATAATCTAAACCTGTCCTCTGCTAATTTGAAGTGATTCCCTCTTGTTGCTAAATGGCCTTGTGGAAAAAATCTCTCCAGCTTTCTTGTAGGCTCCCTTTAGGTACTGAAATGCTGCTCCAAGGCCTCCCCAGAACCTTCTGTTCCCCAGGGTGAAGAACACCAATTTTCTCAGCTTGTCTTCATAGGAGAGCTTATGATCATCTTCATGACCCTCCTCTGGATTTGTTCCAGCAGGTCCAAGTCCTTTTGTTGGGAGTCCTTGAACTGGATGCAATATGCGAGGTGAAGTCTCAGAATGGAGCAAGCCAAAGAGAACAGAGAGAATCAATGAAACAAAGACAATGAAAAGAGATCCTTAAAACTGTAAGAGCAGATGCCAGTACCTGCACTTCAAGGACTGCATGAGGCAGCATTGATGTGTGGGCTGCAGGAAGATGCTGCTTCTGCTTACATTCATGCTCCCTCCCTAATTCAGGGAGATGGAAGAAATAAATCTGGAACCAAAATCTGATTGCTGTGTTCAACAGCCTATGAATTCGCTTCGACACAAAATTCGGGGTAATCCTGAAGCACTGTTTGCAGTGCAACAGCTTCCTAGATTTTCCTGGTATTTTTAAGCCTTAAGTGTATGACCTCCTCCCAACTACTGAACAGTTATTCACTCATGATGCAAAATGAAAGCTCATTAGATAATTTCCTTGTAAGTGCAGCTGATATTTATTTGAGACTTTAAAATCAATACCACATTTTGTAGTGCAGAGTAAAAACATTTTTTTATGATGGACAATCCCATTCCATAATGAAACTAGTGGGAATTATTCTCTTTACTTACAGTTCTGCATTCCAAATCATAAAAATTGTGCTCCTTGCTGTTTATTTAGGAACGGAAGCAAACAGTTCCTTCTCTGCACCAAACTAAAAATAAGTTATAGGAAAAAACATACAAAGAAGCAGTAAGAAAGTGTCATTCATCTGAAATGTAAGAATTCGTTTTGCATTCTCTGAGAAGAACCAGATCTCCTGTTTATATTTTTGATGTAAATCAATGCAAAGCAAATGGGGTCAAAGTCTACTGTCAGCAAAGTTCAGCACATGGCAATCTTTCTTATCTTTCTTAGGTGGGGTTATAATTCAGAGGAAAAAAATTGCTTTGTATTTAATAAGATTAAGTTAATTATTTGACATCATAGTTTTCATTTTTTTCCCAGAAAAGCCAGAAATATTTTATCAGAAGATTCTCCTCACAAACTCTAAAGCTAAATCTGAGTGACAAATGCAGCATGCTCTAATAAGACGCTCATTTTTCATATGGCAATTGGACAGAATTTATTTTTATTTCTTTTCTCCATATATTTAGAAAAATATGGCATAAAGCAAATCAAACAGCATATATGAGCATAAATGAGAGCCATAAAATACCTTATTATGGTGATTTTGTATGAAAGATTTTATTAGCAGGCAACACAGGCCAGACACTGAATCAATTTCATTAGGTAAATGCAGCTCCAAGAGGCTTCTGGCAGGACACTTGTAAAGTGGAAAATCCTTCCCACTGATGCAAGCCGAGAGCACGTTAATGCACTACGTCATTCTAAATTGGATCTTGCATTTAATGCTGATGAAGGCAGCTCCTTCAGACCTATAGGACCAAAGCCATTAACAGAGCACTGGACATGCAGAAGGAATAAACCCACACAGCTTTTGGCATGGCACAGTACAAGTCTATCAGTGGCAATTGTTTTGTGCCTGTTTACCTTGGTTGTTACAGCCAGTGCAGAAGAGCAGACGTGAGGGCAAATAAACTCACACCCCTCCCTCACGAAGGCAGCACCTGACCCATTTCTGTCCACGCAGCAGAAGCTGCCCCACCAGGCCCCACTGTGCTCAGCAGTGCCCAGCAAGGGGAAGCCTGGCAGAGGATGGAGGGATGTCAGCCATCCCACCTGGTGTCTCCCTGGCTGCTCCCTCTGGGCTCAGGCACCAAGAGAGGCCTCGCCCCGACGGAGGCAAACGTGAAGGGCTGGGTGTCCGTGACACCCCTGCAGAGCCTCCAGGAGCAATGGAGAATGAGCCCCTCTGCAGCCAGTTGGATAAAAGCTGGACATAAACTCTTGCCTCACCTTCAGGGAGGAGTGAGCCATCCAGCATGGCCATAGCTCTTCTACTCTTCTTCTACAAAGGCCCCATAGCGACAGGCAAACTCCACCAGGACTGGACATTCAGGGCCCCAGAGCAAAATTCTCTGGGACAAACCCCTGGTGAACTCCTGAGGGAAAGCAGCAAAGGAACTGATTATCAGGGAGTTACCAAAATAGACACATAGCACAGCAAAAGTATCTGTCCAGCAGCATCATTCTCACTGAAAAAAGTACTATTCCCTGAGATGCCTCAGCCACATACACATCCACAATAGTCCAGCTTAATGACTGGACAGACCATGGTCATATCTGATGTATTTTAAATGGGTCAAGATTTATTAGGTTTATCTTCCTGGCCCAGTATCTCTATTGCACTTTTATTGCCTAAAATCCAGTGAAGTTTCCTCAGTTCAACAAAATCAGCTAACTTTGGGCTTAGCATCCTCAGCTGCATGACCAAGGGGGTTATGCAGTAATATTGCTGACTGCAACCACCTTTTCTGATTTGGACCTTAATAGTATTAGTCTAAGTCCTGCAGAGTCACCTCTGCTTAGCAAACAGTGGCTGTTTTATTTTGCTTCTTTAGGCATGCAAGAAGAATTTCCAGCATTGTTTATCTGGCTCCTGAATGCAGATGGAGCACAGGGTTTTACACAGCAACCCTCTGCCCTCTTGCCAGTCTGACAATCACCAGCTTTCCTACTCTGATTTACCTGAATACAGCCCCAAGATTTTGCAAGCTGAGTACATACTTTTGTGGCAGTTCTAGTAAACTTTTTGGAAGCTGTAAGTCTTTCAGGGACCAAGAAAATTTTGAGGGAAACAAAACAAAAGTACAAAGAATGAGAAAAGGAAAGCTTTTACCTTGTGTATTTTTTTAATGTTGTTTTCTCTGCCTGTTCCATCCAGTAACCAACCATAAACAAAGACTAGCTCAGACTAGATAATTAGCACGTTCAGGTTTCATATGAGAAAAAAATTTAGATGTGATTAATCCCTCCAAAAGTAAAAACAGATTTAACACTGAAGCTGAGGAAAGCTATGCAGAATTCAGGCTAAAGTAATGTTTGTGAGGGAAAAATCAGCAGGAAGTTTGGGGAAATCCTGACACACATTCACTGGTAGAAGACTGCTGAGACAAAAAAGATATACAGTACTGCAATGATAGGAAAAGAGATGTCATATGTGGTCTAGAAGTTCATCTACATACATGGTCAGTAGCATAGACTCTCAGGCAGAATCACATTGCTTCATTACAAGAGCAATAATAAACAGGAGACCTGGTGTGCAAATCCTCTCTTAATACAACTAAAACCCCTCTTGAAAGCAGAGGGTTTTTTGATAACTGGGTACTGGTCTTTGAACTGTAATCCCTGGAGGAGTTATTTTTCTGCAGTTGGAAGGTCTCAACGCCAAGAGGGAAATACTCTAAGAGGGTTAAGTACATCCTGCATTCTGTAGGGCTGCCTTCTGCTTCAAAGTCCTGAATTATGTCATTCATAAAAGACCAGGGCAACAATTATACATATTTGGAATTATCATGATTGGTACATCCAGCAACAACTAAGAAGTCTAGGATGCAATAAATGTTCTAGTAACTTCATTAGTTTTCTAGCCTGGGTGGATATACATATATTTATGAATTACATTTTCAATTTCTGGTGAATTAAGCTACCTGTCTCTGGAGAGATAACTCAAACAGTATAGGCAATGATTCCCAGCTCTGTAGGAAGTGCTGACTCTCTAAAGACGGAGGTGCAGCAGCAGGCAGGAGAGCCAGTCCCAGTGCTGCCTGGTCCTAGGCATTGCATCCTCACAGAGCAAATCACAGAGCTGATGTGTGATATTTGGGGAGCAGGTGATCGATCTGGGTCCTTTTTTGAAGAGACTTTCTTACAGCACTGCTCTCGCTCTGACTCTGAAGTTGCCCCTCCTGGTTTTCTTATTTCCCACCGAGTTTACAGCTTCATTTTTACTCAGCATGGCCAAGGAGCTTTCCCCACATTTTATGCCTGACCTTGATGCTCTCTCTGTAGTTGTAAGTGAGCCCTTTCCTCTACTTTCCTCTGCACATTCAGCACCTCCCATCCCTGTCCCCCATCCTGCTGTGGGTCCCCCACACCTGGGGCTGCCACGCTTACTCCCCAGAGCACAGCCACTGGCTCCTGCTTGCCCCCAGCCTCCTTGCCCTGCCCAGGCCTTCACCACTGCATCTCCCTCCAACTGCCTGAGATACCTGCAGAGAAAATCAGATTGAGCAGAGTGTTACACTGCCAGACTGTTGAGGAGAAGGGTTATTATGTGGCTGCAGGCATTTCCAAAGGGCTGATGCCTCTCCACACACTGGTGTGATGACTTCTTCCCTGCATCATCCCTCCTATGGCCAACACCAGGTGCCTATTAACAATGTGGGTCAAATTCCCTGTCACTCCTACCAAACTGAAACAAATTTACACAACTGCAACTAGAAGGTCTCCAGACAATACGCTTTCTGTTTCCCTTCCTTGGCAAGAAGTCTTTCCCATGAGGACCGAGATTCCCACTCATTTCAGTGATACCAAACTGCAGTTCTGGGTGACTGCATTCCCAGCCCGCTTCTGCTGAAATACTGCTGTTTTCATCTAAAGGCATATTTCAACATAAAAGGTCAAATCTGGCTAAACCTGAATCAGAAGAAAGGATTAGGAAGGCAGAGGAATAATAATACATCAATTTAGCAAAGTTCTTGTTGTGAATATAAAAATACTGTTTCAGTAATCTGCATTGATTGCTTGAAGAAATTTCAGAGTGCATGAGCTCTCTTATCTTCTCACTGCACCTTTTTTTGTTGTGCTTATCCCAATGCATATTTTACAAAGATTAATATGCTCCTACAAAACTTATACAGTTCTGTGAAATCCATAGGGACGTCTGGCAAGAACATATATTTTTTTCTATGTATTCCCTGCAAACAGATTAGTAATCAGTGAAATATTCTTAAGTGAGAGGGTACAAGGAAATGGATCTGTTATTGATGCAGAAAGCAGATCAGTAGAATTCAAAATATTAAGTTCTAGGATAACATCAGCAAGAGACCTTTCCCCCTCAATTTGGAAAGAACAAGTAGCTACTGAAAAAGTGCATAAAATAGAAAGGGATCATTAAAAACTTAATCACTAAGGAGTTAATGAGTATCTTTGGCAAACCTGTTATCATTTGCATGTTTTCCCTGACTTCGCAGGAATACACAATGTGAGGTTATGTCTTACATAAATAGGACAGAAAGGAAATGAATGCATTTTTACCAACTGGAAAAAGAACTATCGTTACAACATTCTATCAATATCTATTCCTTATTTGCACCTCCTCTTTGCTTGAAGAAAACCATTTACAAACTGAACTTATAGCTGAAGTTAGCAGCCATGTTGGACCATATATCATTCCATACTATCTCAACATACCCTTAGAAAATACAACATCAGCAAAGGTGTTAAAAGACTGATGCATAAAATTTCTGTTGACATGAATTTCACTTGAGTCAGGTGCTGAACTGCCACTGGAAAGTTTGCCTATGACTAATTTGTGTACACTCATAAATTAAATGAGATTTAGACATAGAAATTGTTAAGATACTTAAAGAAAAGCAGTCAACAAGTTAATATAATCATTCTAATAAACGTCTTTTAAATCCAAGGGAACTGGAGTAGTCGCCTACTTTCACAGAAGAACTAGTACTGGAATGAGCAACGTTTTCCCCACAGACTTTAATACACTCCACCAAAACTACCAGCAGTGTAACACATCTGGGAGATTTGCCTGGGAGCGAAGGTGAAGTACAGTGGCAGGCAACCAAAAGTACCTGACAGCCCTCAGGAGGGCAGTTCAAATATCTGTGTCCTATATCCCCAGTCTAGAAGAGCTGTGCAGCTTTATGTTGACAAGCATTACAATGAGCCATCCATTTTCAGAACTATCACACTAGGAAGATTTACAGCACATTCACAAGATCTAGCACTAATTTTTTTGCAAGAACATGCAATGGATCACTATTAAGATGATTTAGATCACTCATTTGCCGTGCTAGGAGGCAGGGCTGTTACCTTCTTTGTCATCAAGACATGCAGGTGAGTGAAAGGCAAACGTAACAATGGATTTATGTGGTGCAATGTAATTTTACTCTGCTTAAACCAAACATCTGTATAGACTAACAAATATCATGCCCTCCTGAATTCTACTTCAAAATCCAAGAGCATATCCATCAAGGCAATTACCTACATCAAAAAGAGCTGTAAATTGAATACCAGAGATCAAAAAAGCACAGCAAGATGGTTTCACAACAGCCTTGAAGCTCTAATCAGTTCTCCTGGGCATCACACCCTTTAAGCAGAGATTTCAGGAAAACTGCAAAAAATCCACTACTATCTTCAACCAACACCCCTGACTGCAAATGCACCCCTGAAATGTAAACTTCACTGTGCAGTCAGGAGAACTGAACAAGCTCTGGTGGCATCTGGAGTAAATTCCCTCTGCCTGACACCTAAATCAGCTGGGAGCCAGGTCAGCAGAGTGTGGGGCCTGAGCTGGGGGAAGCTCATATCCCCTGTGCTCATATCATATCCCTTTTTGCTCCCATTTTTCAGGAGGATTATCAGGATGAAGAAAGTTGTGCATCAAAGAAACAACTCTCATGCTAGTGGCACCTTGTTAAGGTAATAGCTGGAGGCTGGACAAGCTGCACACACTCCAGAGCCACTGCACACCCAGACTCCAGTCCCCAAACATCTCCAAAAGGACAGTGAGGTGATGCCTGTGAATGCTCACCACTGAGCAACTCACTCACGTCCTTGTATGTTTGGGGCCCCAAATCAGTAATTTGTGTTTGTCTTTAATCAAGCCGTGCCAGCGTGCACATTAATTTAAGCCTCAGTTACAAAGAGGAAATATGTTAATATAGAGAATAGTCATTGCCAGAAAAATACACTAACCAGTTTCTAAAAAAATGGGTGAGGGGAAAATCTACAAGCTGCAGAAATTATTGGTTCATACTTTTCCTCTAATTATCAACACAATGAGTGCCCCTTTGTTTCTCAGGTCACTCCCCAATTACGTGTCCCTTGTTCCACAACATTTAATTCTTTTCCAGTGTTGCAAAATTAACTGGACAGGTTTCTTAATCTTGTGTCTACAAAGAACTTGTTGTAATTGCAATGAATGCTTTCATTTTGCTGGTGTCTGAAATACGATTTGCCGGGGAAGGGGGAGTGCGGGTTGATGCTAGTCCCATCATTAATAACATTCCTGCAGGGATTGTAGTGGTGGGAGTAAAAACCCCAAAGCTTTTATATAATAACAGCATGTGTTTGCGCGTGAGCTGCTCCTTTAAGAAGCCTTGGGCTACTGGAAGTAGAGTGATCCAGAGAAAAGGCAGCCTCAGAGCTATAACAGAGGGCAGAGGTTAAATCTTTTGGCATATTTACCATAAAATGGTCACTGCACACCCTCTCCCTGAAGGCTTCACTGAAATAGAAGTGTTTGCCATTGGCACTGCCCTGCTGGTAGAAGGTAAGTTCGGTGTGGGACCTCGGCAGCAATAAGATTTTTTTCCTCCTATTATATCTGGTAAGAGGGGAGAAGGGAAATTGAAGTGAACAGCAGCATTTGTGCTATGCTGACCCTGGTTACAGTGGCTACATCACCAGTACTTCTGGTGAGTAAAACAGGGTGAGCTGCAAGCTCTTTGCCATGAATATCTCCGCTCTATGCATAGCTGTGGCAGTGAAGTGCTTGCTACTCAGCTCTCTTCTCAGGAATTTGGGATGTAATGTTTTGTTGTTGACTTTTAAAGGCAATTTTATCTTCCTCTGGGGAAAGAAGTTGAAACAACTGATAATCTCTCAATAAAATTGGACTGCTTGTTTTGTGGGTTGTGATGGCTGTCTCACAATCAAACGTGATAGCTCCAAAAAAATCTGTAAACTGTTAGCATACATCCAGACTGCATTGGTAGCACTGCAATTAATGGCTGCTGGGTAAAAGTGATAAATTACAATTTCCATATCAGTTTAATTTAGCCAATGTGATCTTTTCTTAAGGCATATGCCACTTATTGAGAGACTGCCACAAAACTGTGAATTTATATCTACCTGGCAGCTAGCAAAGGCTCATAGCTAGGATTATGTTGGTGTCAGTCCCAGGCCCTGGGATCCCATTCCTGCACAGTACTGCTCAGAGGGGGATGTGGGAATCACGGGGCCAAAGGCAGAGGAGGAGAAGCTGTAAGCACCAGAGTGGGATAAATGCTCATTAGCTCACCCCATGAACATGGAGCATGGGTGCTCACCTTTGCCTGGCACCTGAGCTCGTATCTGGCTGCAAAGGAGAGCTGGAGATGCTATCAGACACTATTCCTTGGAAGAGAGAGGAAAAAGCTTCTACTTCTTGCCCAGGGGCAGGCTGCTGCCTAAACAGAATCCATGTGCAGAGCCTGGCAGGATCTGCACTCCTGTCCTGAAGGGTGGGAAGCAGCAGGAGGACAGGGACAGTGCTGGGGCCTGGCAGAGCCCAAGAGCTGGGTCCTGCTGGGGACCTGCACTTGTGCAAGTTCCAGCAAAGAGCCCCATGGTAACCTTCAGTTAGAACTAGGTGTAGTCTAACACATTTCTGGATTACTAAACACAAATATTTTCCATAAGGTTTTGGGCAGAATGTGCCCAGTAGGCTGGCAGTAAAACTTTATTATTGTCATTTGGGTTAGAAGACCAAGCTAAATAATCAGGATGAATTCACTTTCTGAAACACTCTGAGACAAAGGCAATGAAGACTTCTACTTTTTTTTATGGCTGCTTCTTACTGCAGTTTGCAAAAAAAAGGTTGTGGTGAAGAGTTGCATTCACTTTATTAAGTGGATATATTTGCTGATCTAAAAATGAAAATTCAAAGCTTTTTTTTTAATTTACTAAGTTCTCTATTTGTACACTCATGCTGACCTTCAAGAAAGCAGAATCTCGTAAAGCCTGAGGCTTCCAAAACCAGGGAAAAGATAGAAAAAAGTCTGATATAGTAATAACTCTTCAGCTCTACTCTAAATATGCTCAGAACACATCTCTCCCAAAGGCTTCTCTGCATTTGGGAGAGTTGACAGCAGTTCTACCCTGTGGGTGGGAGGTAATGTAGCAGGGAGGAAATAAAAACAGCAGCTCTCAAACGGCTCCAAATATTTCTCCTGGAAATAGTTTGTTATATGTTGTGTAATGATAGACACACATCAGCTGTTACTATGGTTATGCCATCAGCCATTAATGCAATTAAGGTAGAAGCAGGATTTCTGACTAGAAAAAAATCATCCATCTTATGTAACTGCAGAATTAAGACAATAAGCATAAGTAACTACACTACTTTACAGAATTAGGGGATAAGGATTTTTTCTGTGCTACATCATTTCTTTTTCCAAGAAGAACACAAAGACATAGTGCCTCTCATCTAACAAACTTAGAGACTGGACGTTGAGTCAGAGCCTCATCAGAGCTAAAATAAATCAGGTTGTCTTGAAAAGGGCATTTAAAGAGAAAGCTTGAGTTTAAACCAGGGAAGGGTGGGCTTTGGAGTGGCACAGCTCTGTGTTGGGTGAATAGCTTGAGTTGCTTGGATCCCTCTCTGAGGACCAACATAAATTTATTTTTTAAATCTATCAGTGACTGCTTTTCATAATTAGATTATTCCTTTCCATGTATAGGCTATTGACGAGGGGCAGTAATAAGATTGAGCTGGTGTGATTCAAGCACTGTGTAGGCTACCCTGAGACAGAAGCCCAAAGGGAGGCAGGCTGACTGAAACACGGCTGAGGGATTTCTGTGCTTAAACAAAAAAGAATGTTATAATGGATATTAAATACAAACCATTTCTTTATCAAAGTCAGGCCTGGACATGTGTACACCAGCAGCATGTGCTGGCTGTCAGGTCTCCTGAAACTGCCTCCTCTGCATCTCACTTGCTCTGAACCATGAACCTGAACCATGTATCCCTGCATGGAGCATCACAATCCAGCTTCTCTTATTATAATAAAAGGCAGAATTACAAATAGAACAAACTGCTTCTGCTCCACATGACTGATGAAGTCTGAAGCACTGGCTTGAGCCACGACTTCTCTTCTGAAAGCCTTTGTGACTTGCGTGCAGACTGACCACTACAGATATATTCCCTGTGCATAGAATTCCATTGCAATAGTTATTGCTCTCTCATCAAAGAAAACAGCATATCATTGTAGATATTTTCCACTTCCAGTTGAATCACACCAAACAATTTGTCTTTCAGCCCTGCTTGGTTTCTGTCTGAATGGCTTGACAATTATTTCTTTCCGAAAAATCAAAGAGCTCCGAACGCCCAGCAATCTGCTGGTTCTCAGCATTGCCCTGGCCGACTGCGGGATCTGCATCAACGCCTTCATCGCTGCCTTTTCCAGCTTCCTCAGGTATGGCACAAAGCTTTTCCTAAAGCATGCTTGCAAGAACCACGTGAAAATTAGCAGCTGAAGTTCTGAGAGGTCTAACTAACTAAATGGCTCTCTGTCTACCATAAGCCACAGCCAAATTTGTCATTCCCTCAATCTGAATCCAACACAGCAAAACAAAACCCTACATGGTTCTACCAGGCAAGTAGAAAATGAGATTTTACTGCATATAATCACTAACAGATTATAAGACTGGCTACAGAAGACATTTAGCCAGACATCTTTACCAGTGCTTGCAGAAGCTACGTGAATATCAAAATACCACTTCACTAAACCTCTAAGCTGACCCCAGGTTTGTCTGCAAGTCTTTATCTGTTTGTTGCATTGCACTGACTTGCACACATTGACCAATTGGCTCCTCACAAAGGAGGCAAACCCTTGAAGATCTAGATAATTGGATGAAATGTAGATTTCAAATTTTAAACCCCCAACTTTTCAACACACAGATGCAGGGTTATGTTTTCTTCTCAGCATTAAGAGTACAAACAAACAGCTGTTGTACAGTAAGAGACACCACAGCAAGCAAAATGCTGGCCAATGCCTAAAAGCGAGCACGGTAACATCTTTCAGTGTTCCTCAGACAGACAGGACGAGCACAGGCTATCATTTACCCTCTCTGTTGATGCAATTTCCAAACATGTCCTCACCTTTATCACTTTCTGAACATGTTCCTTGTTTGTTGACAGGTACTGGCCCTATGGCTCTGATGGCTGTCAAATCCACGGCTTCCACGGCTTCCTGACAGCCCTGGCCAGCATTAGCTCCAGCGCTGCCGTCGCCTGGGATCGATACCATCACTACTGTACAAGTAAGGGCTACAATTTACCTCACAACCTGACCCACAGCCTGCAAAGGGCAGCTGGCTTAGGCTCCTGAGAATCAAAGCAAGCACATACTTATCATTTGTGTATCTTATATATGTTTGCTTTTCTCACACAATAGATAGAGCTAATATAAACAGTTTCTCCAAAGGACCTCTTCCCATACAGGGGGAAATTACCAACCACCTGCAGGAGATATTCCCACATCCAGATCTCATCCAGTCTGTGACCCTCTTGCCGTGCTCTCTCTTAATCCACAAGTACTCTTTAAAACAAAACCCCAAATAAAATCCAATTCCTCATATTGAAGAAAAATCTATTCATCTTGGGCTTTCATCCAATACCTGCTGTGTACCAAACAGATCATCATTTTAAAGGCGAGTTTACTAATTATAGATAAATTTGGTGTAAGCAGAGAGCTGCCTCTGCAGAGATGGTGGCTGGAACAGAGCCTGTGCAGGCATGATTGGGCAGATAGAGCTCAGCAGCCCTTGTGCAACACACAGGCATTTTGGGGTGCCAGAGACTTTTTTTACCTGCAGAGCCTTTCAGGCACAGCCTCCATGTGATTCCAGCAGCACCCAAAGCATGCAGGGAATATGACAGTCTGATGAGCCTGTTAGGAAAGGCTGCAAACTTTTTTGTTCTGCAATTTTTGCAGGAATTCGGCTCAGGCAAAGAAATGTGTTTTTTTCATGTCTAGACAAAGGCCCCAGATAATGCAGGCTGTGAGCTAAATCCATACTAACACCCCTTGGATGCTGAAATGCATTTAGAGCTGGAAGAGGAGCATCTGTATTTTATGAGAGCCTGAAAATAAGCATGGCTGGGAACGGCATTTTACTCTCTGCCACACTGACTTTAATGCTTTCATGTCATGCACTCTTCCAGTCAAAAAACATACACCACATTAAGAGCACAGGCAGAAGGACCCTAAGGGCACAAGCTTCTTTACTTTGCTAAAATTGTTACTTACTGATGGCCAAACGTGGCTCCTAGAGCGAACATTTTGAACAACAAAACAAAAATCCCAGAAGGTGCTCATGCCCTGTGGTTATTCCAGTAAAACCAGCCCCTTCTAGTTCAATTCTTCACATGCTGATTGCAAGGGAGATTAAGTCATATTTCATAGATGTGCTACACCAAGCCCACAGGCTATACTGTATTCTCAATCCATATATTAAACTCCTGTTGACACCGGTGAAACTTGCATGCCTGTACAGAAGGTACAAAATACCTGTACCTAAAATACAAGGCTATCAGCCATTTATCTTCACTCCCCAGGATCTGGTACTCCTTCCAGGCTCAATTACATAATCTCCAGGGTTTTTGGTTATGTCCCAACAGTTTCCCAAGAAAACCTTTGTTGTGGCATTCATCAGCTTGGCACTTGATTATTCACTATATCTGGCAAGAAAGAGCTGATGAGAACGTAAGAGATTACTATGATGATAGGATAACTTGGGAGTTTACAACCATTCTAGATGCTAATATCACAATTTTGTTCACCAAAGTTCCAAAAATTTCCCAGGTTTTTAGGTTTGGAAGTCAGCACAACCCTAAGTGACAAAGCACTACCTTTGAAGTGTTCTGATATCCAGACAAGTGCCTCACCAGAAATCAGGTTGATATTGAATATGAAAGAAAAATAGTATTATCACCCCATGTGACAGAAGGTCAGGATATTTTACTCTTCCCTCTTCCTTTTTTTTTTTTTTTTGGGTTGTTTTTACTTCCAGGCAACCACAGTGGGCAGCTCTCTTTTCATCCCCTAAGTATGGCTCTGGGGTCTATGAGATGCTACTTTGACAGCAAAGAGGAGAGAACTAGAGAAATAACCTAAAAGCATGCAATAAGAGCAGAAACAGCAGGGGAGCCTGAAGGGTACCAATATCAATCTCTAGCAAGAAGGCAAAAAAAGATATCAAAATTTGATCATTAGGGGGAAAAGAGTAGAACAGAAGTAGTTCTGTGTTAGTACCTGACAGTGAAGAAGAAAAAGGCAGATTCTGAGGAAGCTCTCTCAGCAGCCAAGTATTCAGGACAGAAGGGGACAGTTTAGATCACTGCCAGCTCCTCTCTGGCCATTCACACTCCATTCACACTACCATTAAAAGTTTCTGAAGAGGAGAAGGATCCTGGTCAGTTCATAAGCACACCATAAAGTTACAGATTTAAAAAGGAAAGAAAAAAATATAGATTTTTAACGTGCATTTAAGAATTATGGGGAAACAGAAAATCTGAAGTGATTTATATCCATAATTTTCTCAATATTATAAAAGAGAAGACAAACAAAACCAGCAGGGATTTCACAGCAGCATTCAATTTATAAAAGTAAAATTACAGTGACTTGTATCTAATCTTTAACAACCAACATAATCTGGGTTGTTACATCAGTATTCAAAGATTACCAAACTAGCACTTGCTTAAATTGCAGCTGTCAGCTCTGTCAAGTTAGGAGCAAGTCCTAAACTCCTGCCACACTGACTGCAGCCACTCTGCCACATTCCCTTCACCTAGTTTGGCACCTGTATCAGTTTTCCCTGACAAAATGTTGATGTTTATACAGATATTGCATTTTTCACTGAAGCAGGAGGTAATCACCAAGACAATCTAAGATGACGATGAACCACAGCAAAATAGAAAAAAAAAAAAGGAGTAAAAAATCCCTTAATTAGGTTATTTTAAAAAGCTTTTTATAATGATATGCACAAAAGAAACCATTACACATTACAGCTTTCTTATTCCTACAAAAAATGAATACTTGTGAGCACCAGTAACTGGTGCTTTTTGCACTGCAGATGAAGTAGGTGCTAACACCTATTTTATTTATGACTGATACATATTTTTCCTTATCAAATTTTCAGATATTTCTGTCTTTGACAAACTTAGCTAATTTGAAATTATGCATGCCATTAAGTTTGGTACAAGCCATATATTGTCCTGGAATATATTACACCTTAATATGATACAGCTATTAGAACTTAACCATTTGCAAGAATGAGAAAAAGGGACTATTTTTCCCTTCCATCATAGAAAATCCTGTTGACCTTTCATTTGAGACATTCCTTTTGAACAGCAGACTGAGGTCTGCCACAGTGTCAGAGATGTATTTTTCAGTCTGTGAAAATCAGTTAAATGTTTGAATAAATCATAAATCTTAAAAAATACATTCATAAATGTTTCCTCAAACTAAACCCCTAGATATAGTTTATATCACTAAAAACTGGTCTTCACGATCAAAAGGATTAAGGTTCCATGCTCTATATTGCACTTGCTAAAAGTTCATCTTTTGGCATCACAATTTTAGTAATCTTTGAATGATGGGGGAGCAATCTTTCTGTTCCAAAGCAATTGGAGAAATCATTTAAAATTCTCTGTATTAATATTTCACTGTGTGGAAAAGGGAGGCTTCCCTACTGCTTTTAAAAGAGAGAAAACCAGAGCACAAGAGTGATTACACTTAATAGGACCAAACTGCCAGCACTGGGCCCTAATTAGGAATTACATTTGTAAGCATATGCTGAACCTCATACATATGGATTTAATTGAATTAGGACCTCCACGGCTACTACATTAAATTTTATCAGGGCAAGAAAAGTCATTTAAGGTAAAGCAAGGGCCTGTTGTGCACAAAAACAGCTGAACTGCTCTCAACTTGTGCTCTTGCTCTCAGCCTTCTCAGGGAAGGACATTTTTGCCACATGAGCACACCACAACTTTCACTGTTCTTGTACTGAAAGTGTTTTTTCTGAGTAAAACTAAAATAATCTCAAGATTGTTTGATTTTATATTCATATGTTTTTAGCTACTTCTGATGTGTGTGTAAATATTTTCTAAGGGGTCAACCAGCAGCTGATTTTACCAGGTCTGCTTCACCACTAATCTCATTTTGAAAAGGTTAAAGCCAAAAGGAAAATTTTAATTTTGTTAGTTCTGCTTCTCTCCTCTTCAAGCATCCAAAGTGGGGGCCCGTGAGTGTGAGAGGAGAGAAAAGATGAGCTCAGCTCCAGAAATGAGCTTTCCAAAGGCAGGCTATTGAGATGTGACTGGGACCAGACTCCATTATGGCATAGTCCTTTTATTCCACATCTAATAAGAAAATGGTGATCCCTAACTCCCATGGAAAATTAACTAAAATAAACTTTTCCCTACAGTTTTTCTCAGAAAAGGCACAAACACTGAAGTAATAAGACTCTTAGACTCTAATGCTTCTTTGGACTGGGAGTTTAAGAATAATTACAAAGTACAAAAAAGTTGCACTTCTTATTTCTAGTCCCCTAAATCAAAAACTATTCCTTTCATCTATGTAATTCTATAGTCATATTATGTGAGTACTACAAAGCAGTATTTAAGCCTTTGCAGACAAAATATATCTTCCATGTAGTAATCATATGAAAGACAGATGTTAGTCATGATTAACAATTCTTCATTAGTAATCACTACAAAATTACTGAAAAAAATAAAAAAAAAAAATAAAAAGAAACAGAGTATGTTCTTTAATTTTCCTTGGTATTCAAATTGCAATGTTTACAACTGTCTTCTCCTATGACTAATTTTTGAACGCCTGCACCAAATTTTCCCAGTTGATTTTTAATGCAATTCAAACTTTAAATTTATTTCCATGAAGAACCTCTGGGAGATAAGAAAAAAGAGAGGAATGGAACGAGAACCAGAACTCCTGTAAAAGGCAGTTCCACTAACACCCCTTATTTTCCTTTTTTAAAATATACCAGAACAGTACAACACAAAACAGATACTGTAGAGTTTGTGGTTCTTCCTGGAGCTGCTGCCTCATGGGGCTCTCCAGCCGATGTGGCCCCAGATTTCCTTCAGCCATGGGTCAGCCACATCTGGCCCCACAGCAGGGACTCACCTCATCCCCAGCCCCTCACTGCCCAGGGAAAGATCAGAACTGGCCTGGATCCTCCTGCCTGCTGCCATGATGCTGCTAAGGGCAAACAAAAGGGTTGCTTCCCAGCCTCAGTGAAAATCACATCATTCCTTGTCCCTAATGGGAAATTGGATTAGAAAGGAGTGCTGGAGAAAGTCACTGTTCTCCTTGCTGCTGCTGCTGCTGGTGTCATGGGCTGCTCAGCGTGGGCATGATGACAGACACTGGCCTCAGTAACAAAATTACCCAGACCTTTTTACATGCAAGCAGTGGGGCTAGCACAATATCCTGCAGCAGCAAGGAAGCCTGCCTTCTCCATGAAGATATAGTCTTCTCAAGTTTCCAGTCTTTCATTACATTCCTATGGTATTTGATGGAACTAGATGAGAGAGGTGCAAGGGAACACTTTACTATAAAATTAGAAAAAAATTACTAATGCTGAGCTTCACATTTCCTGTTACAGGCTAAGTGATGATCTAAAGGGCAAAATTACTTGTCCAGCAGTATTTTTAGAACAAGCTCTGTTCTCAGGATGTATATATATTCACATATATATATTGATGACCAGTAATTTTAGAACAGAGTGTATTAGATATCCACACATGCCGTGCACTCCTGGCCAGGCAGGCAGGAAGAAGGCAGAGGCTGGAGAATGTGTGCAGAGTCTCATTTCTGATCTGACCCACACTCTGCAGTGGCACTCTGTTTCTTCAAACACTGTTTACTGCATCACCCTGTTCATTCTACTCACTGCCTCATCTGTATCTTTAAACACATTCCCAAAACACCCAAATAAAATATTTGTAACAGCAGCTTTATCTCCAGCGTGATAGAAAGCTGAGCAGCAATACAGCGTTTGTCTTAGTAAAACACACAAAAGGGAAGTACAGTTTGCTGTTTGCTAAAAGCTTCCCTCACATTTTATGGATACAAAACATGAACAACTGCTTGTTGGGCCTGAGGCCCAGGGCCTGACAGCTGTTTCCAGTGGTTTTGTTCGGGGCATGGAGACCCCTTTTGCTCTTCCCACAGGGAGCAGGCTGCAGTGGAGCACAGCTGCCTCCATGATGGTGTTTGCATGGCTGTTTGCTGCCTTCTGGTCCATGATGCCCTTACTGGGGTGGGGAGAATACGACTACGAACCCCTCCGAACCTGCTGCACCCTGGACTACAGCAAAGGGGACAGGTGAGGGCCAGGGCCAGCTCCCACAGGAGCAGAGTGCAGGCTGCCACCCCCTGGGATGGCCTCGGTGGCACACAAACCCCCCAGCTGTGCCCACCACTGTTCCTGGGGCAGATGTCCCTCCCCAGCAGCTGGGACAAGGCAGGCATCACCCAAGGCTGCTGGACTTGCATGGTGGCACACAGAACAGCTCAAGTCAGCTCCCTCTGTGGGAGAGGCTGGTGCCAGCTTTCTGCCACTCCCTCACTCATCTATACATGGCATCTTTTCTGGGTTTAGAGCTTGAAACTCTTTCAGAAAGCTTTTGGCTTTATGCAGGCCAGCACAGATGTCTCAGTAGTGATGTTTGGGTTTAGATTACAAACACCTGTTGCAATTTTCTACACTACTATCCATCCCACACACAATAGCATGGCACAGCTTAACTGGCCTTCAGCAAATGCTGCACCTGAAGCATGCTGACAGAAGTGGTTTTAGCAATTTTAAAAGTTTACAGAGATGCGCTAGAGTTGAACTAACAGCCTCTTTTTCTCTTCCCTCCTCACCTTTTCCAGAAACTATGTCACATTCCTTTTTGCTCTGTCCACTTTCAATTTCATGATCCCAGGCTTCATCATGCTGACAGCTTATCAGTCCATACACCAAAAGTTCAGGAAAACTGGGAACTTTAAGGTAAGAAAGCTCCCTGAACCCCTGTAATCACCTTGACAAAACAGAGCTGCATTCAGAGAGATAACACTTTGTAGAGACAAAGTCCTTGGGAAAAAACAATTTCTTTCACAAAGACTTTGACTCAGCTCCTTCTGTCCTAGCTCCACAGTGTTACTAGAGTAGGAGGGTAGTGCAACATAGGATGGGGCCATTCAGAAAGTTCATGGAAATATCATCCTTGGAAATGTCAACATTTTACCAGACAGCCACATCTGCCCCAAGCTAGAGCTGTAAACAACTCCCCATCAAAGGGAGTTGGACCAGTGACCCCAAAAGATTTCCCTCCATCAACACTGATCCAACTGTCCTCAAAAAATAAACACAGAGCATACAGAATATTTGCCAATAGCATATCAGTATTTATCCAGAGAACTTTATCTCAGGAAGGATTGTTATTTCCTGCTTTGCCACAGGCCTTTGGCGTATGGCTGAGGAAGTGAGACAGAAGTACAGCTCTGCAAGGAAACATGCAGGCACCCCATGGGGAGAGAGGGCCTTCCTGTACACATTGTGTTCCACTTGGCTAGGGAAATTCAGAAATCTTTATGAGCTGGAAACAAAGGAATTGTTCTGGTGTGGCAGGTTTATGGGAATGTAATGTGGCAATTATGAGTTGTTTGCTGAGGTGCAGGCTGTACAGTCTGGGGCACTATGCATGGCTGGTGGGCACAGCCCACCCCCTGCACTCAGTAAAGACAGTCAGATCTCAAGAGAAATGTTATATAGACAGAGACAGGCAGACTTGTTTGTAGCTGACTGGAATAAAAACATGTGCCCTCTATATATTTCTTGAACAAATCTCAGTGTTCATTATTATGTCTATTACTTTTTTCCAATGTGTTTGTATGCATTAGCATGTGATTTCTTTCTCACAATACTCTGTAGCTATGCAGACAAGTTAAAATGCAGAAAATTTAAGAATTAAATCATCACTTCCTTAGTCATTAATATCTATAAGACACTTGGGAACAGCTGGCCATGTACACCATGGGTAGGGCATAAAGGACAAAGAAATCCTCCTACCATAACATAGCTACTGCATCAATTTGTTGCACCAGCATGGCACTGGCTTCACACAGTTTGTCTGCAAGACCATCTAGGAAGTCAGCAAAATATCACTCCTTTTAATCTGCTTTTTAATTTTCACATTGCTCTCTCCCCTCAGCAGCAGTTACTGGCCATGGTTTCTATATCTAGCACACACTGATTTAGCTGATCTACCATAAGGTGTTTTGCCACCTCTGCCACTCCCCACCCACGCCCAGGATCAGGCTTTGGTGCTGCTGTGCTGTCCTATCCCATACCCTGCTGGCTGATCCTCTCTGCTACTGAACCACAGTCCCTCAGGACCTCTCCCACCATTTGTTGCAGTGTGTGACTGTGAAACACAAAGAAACCTATTGCTCTTGTTTTTCAGTTCAACACTGGATTACCATTGAAGACTCTGGTCATTTGCTGGGGTCCCTATTGCCTCCTGTGCTCCTATGCAGCCGTGGAAAATGTGATGTTCATTCCAGCAAAATACCGCATGGTACGTCAGTGCCACCCCAGAACACAAACAGTGAAATTCTCCTCACCCTCCTCTCTCTGTCTCTATGGAACAATGCCTATTTACTCACTAGTGGGTTTAATTGTAAAAATGTATGTAAGTAGTCCTTCTCCTCAAAGCATTCTGTTCATCTACCATTTTTTAGTGAAAATAGGTAAGCACAGTGACATTACAGGCATTGCATTACTGCTTTGATCAAGCAAAAATTTAGGAAGTCAGGTGTGTTTTTCTTCAGCAGTTAGTTAGGGGTGTGTGACCTGTACTGTTCTGTGCCATGTAGGAGCTTTTTGTGTTCTTCCCAGAGTGAGGTACCAGCTCAGAATTTTCAGTTTTAAAGAGACTGTCTCATTCATATTTCTAATACTTCTCTCTCCTCAAGGAAGCTGTAATTGATCATTCCTAAGGTTCTGCTGCCTCCTTTTCCCCCTTTCTTCTATGAGTCTTGGCTCCAAAGCACTACTGGGACTCAGTAATATCACAGCAAACCTTTCAACTTTCATTCCATGCCCTAAAATCAGCCCAGTTTCAGGTCACCAAATGCATTACCGTATTCAGTATCCCACATTAAATGTGGGATAGCAACATCAGCCTGTTTATCCAGCCAAAGGTGTCCATGGCACACCTTTCACTCCTCCTAAGTGTTTGTATTCACTCTCAACTGAATTATCCCTGTTTCAGGCAATGCCAACCTAAATTCTTTCTCCTGGTAAGTATAATTTCCTGAGTAGGACTTCCCACCAGCCAAATTGCTTTTACTTCTCCCCTGTCTGGGAGTAGCAAGCAAATACCATTGAAGAGAGGCTTTTTTTGGTAAAGGGAAACTAAACCTAGGCTGAAATCAGCCCATTGGCTTCTCAGTATGTTTTCTAGTAATAAATATTGTGTCTCATGACAGATTCCTGCCCTTATTGCCAAGACTGTGCCAACGGTGGATGCTTTTGTATATGCCCTGGGAAATGAGAACTACAGAGGAGGAATATGGCAGTTCCTCACAGGACAGAAGATTGAGAAAGCAGAGGTTGATAACAAAACTAAATAACCCATTAAGGCATTAAACAAAATTACTATGGGTACATCACTGAAAGCAAAATTCAAGAGAAAACTGAGTGCATTCTCTGATATGTGCAAAGGTGGTTCCACATTGGAAAGGCTGTGCACTGGCTACAAAAAATGAATTATGGAAAGAAAGCCCTCCAGATAACTGTCCAAACCATCATGAGCTGCTTGTCAAACAAGCTGCCTTAAACCTTCGATTGTCATCAGTCTCATTTTGTATGTCACTGCGAATAAACTGTGTGCTGGAAAGCATTTTTTTCCTCCTGATAAAAGCTAACATAAAAGCTCAGCAAATTAACTGAAGCAGGATATTCTTTTATCCAGTGAGGCCTCATCAGAACAATCTGTGCAGGTTGTCCATATGGTAATGTCTGGATTACTAGAAGATTAAACCAGTATCCAGTATTGACCACATGTCTGTATAAATAGCTTGTTCATCTGAACAACTCATTTTCAGTGCACCCAAAACAGGAGTTTCCAAATTTCCATCATGCATCTGACATCCTGGTTCCATAAAACATTTTAGTGAGCATGTTTCCCCAGTAAGGAATATTAGCTTGGCTCCTATTCAAATGAGTTACTGCATGACATTCAGCTTTGTCACACATTAAACTGCATCGGATTTTGCAGCTGCTGCTTAGCAGGACAATCAAAAGCTTATAGTCCATCATAAAAAACATTCATCTTGTTTTGAACATTGAGCAAAAACTAAAGGGAGGTTTTAGTCAGATTCTGTTCAAAAATATCATAAGCATAAAAACTAACTTCACACCTTCCATTAAATTCCCCTATGTTTTACAGAAGAGAGCAGTCACTGAATCAGTGGTGATTAAAGTCTGAGCAATTAAAAAGTCACTTTCATAATTTTCAGAATTAATGTGTATTTTAAACTTTCAGAAATGTCCATTTTAAACACTTGTATTTACTTGTGTTACTTCTATTGCCTAATGATGAAAAACTGTCAGTTGATATTGCCTGTTTTTACAAGATGTGTCTCAGAATTGCCCATTTGTAAAAAAATATGTGCATGACACAGATTAGGAGAGATTGTGTGTACAAAAAAAGCAAACCTAATTGATACTTACAGGGATCATATGGTTCATTTCCAAGCACTGACAGCAAAAGGCTTTTTGAAAGTAACCAAAGAAAAAGCTGATCCATCCTTTTGATGCCTTCCAACATATAAAAGGGAAACCAGTTGTTTATGAGATACAAAAGGGTAGATGGTACAATCCTGCAAGCTAAACAATCAGTGGGTAGAACAAACATTCCTCTCATGTCTAGAGATAGGGAATAAATGTCATTTTGTCAGCAGCTAACCAGCAGGATCCCATTCAGAGATGTTCTTTGGGACTTCCTGAGGTCTAATCTGGTTACAAACTACCTGACAGAGCACTGAATAATGCCATGACAAAATTATGCAGAATAATGACATCTAATGCTGACAGCTAAGACTTACATCTTAGATACACATAATATAAAGTGAGCAGGTGACAAAATGTTTGTGCTGATAAGTGCAAAATAATGTGTCTGGGCACAAAATTACCTTTAAGTATGTATCTACAGTGACAGGCTCTGAATGTGCAATTATCTCTTTCTCAGGAAAGAGGCCTGGGTAGGTCTTGCAATCACCAGCTCCACTGTCAGCGGGGTCACAATGACAAATCCCAGCAGAATGCTAAAAAACACTAAAAAGGGAGTAGGCAACAAAACAGGACACAATCACAGCATTTGAAAACCACCTATTCAGACTTAGTGAACAGGGGGCATAGTTTGGGTCATTCCAGCTCGGAGAGGATAAACTAGAAAAGGGCCACAGAGATGATCAAACACAGGGAGAAGTTTGAACACAGTAAGGAGGAAATGAAGGAAAATGTAGGCTCAGAAGAACTGGCTGGTGAGGAGAACAGAAACAGGCTTATTGAACCAGGGATACAGGGCATGAGAGAGGGAATGATTGTTTGCTGCTCCCAGTAGCAGAAGAATGATGGGACATACAGTAAAATTAGTCCGAGATGTGCATTTTCTGAAGTTCATGGTTTGAGGAGTGTTCTTCATGTCTGCCTACTGAAACACGTTATGGCTTACATAAAAAGACTGTAATAATCTAATAAATAACAGCTAAAGACATTTGGTTAGGGACTGAGTCCCTTTGGCTTAAAAGATACATACATCAGGAACTCATCTCAGACTTTGGCTTAGTCCATTTGCAGATTGATTTTTGACTTGCTTTTACTACAAACTTTCTAATGTGAGAGTAGAAAGCAGCAGAGCTGTTTCTTTATTCTGTTGGACAGCTACAAATCTAAACGTGCCTCTGCTTAGGTTTGTGCATTCTTTTTCATATTGATTACTGAGAAGTAGTGGTGGGTAAAAGCAGAATATGATGACTTAGAGAGAATAGCATTGGTAAATGGTATTCAAGCCTTGAGACAAATGGGGCCACTGTCCTGAGCAGCAACAAAAGCTGTCTTCTAGAGCCCACTGAATAAACACAAGGTAACAAAGTCACTGAAACCTTTCAGACCTCAGGATGGTGCAAAACTTACAGATGGACTGTGAAGAGCACAGGATGTGTTCGTGGGCCCAGCACAGTGCAATAAGCTTGGGACTGAGCAGAGGCAGTTCAGTGCCTTGCAGTGAGATGGGAACAGCCTGTCCCACCCACGGGAGAGAGAGACCTCACTTCAGATGGGTTCCTGTGCACTGTTTCTCCCACTGGGTCAGAAATCCCACCTGGTTTCACTCTGCACCTCCAAACCTGAAGATGTACATAAAACCTGAGTCATTTCTCCTGTTCCTCCCCTCTAAATATCTTCAACAAATGCCTCTCAGCCAGTCAGGCCCACAGTGTCCCAGCCTGAGGACTCCTTCATACAAGATCCTGACTGAGGGAAGAGAGGCAAACAAAGCATTTGAACAAACTGTTCAAATTCTAGTTTATAGCCTTGGCTGCTGACTTCCTGCCAAACAGGGGAGGAATTTGCTCATGGCTCATTAATTGGATTATGGATACTTTCTCTCCACAAAAAAAAAAAAAAAAAAAAAAAAAAAAAAAAAA
>WEIU01012878.1:133109-161970 GCA_013389925.1 Aegithalos caudatus | reverse complement strand
AAAAAAAAAAGAGAGAGAGTTTCCAGGGACTGGTCACCAAGATCTAGCAGTACCTCATAACCTCATAACTGGTCACTCTTCTAGCTATGAGTAGTCCTCACCACTGGTTTATCCACATTAAGAAGTGGCTGATGACCACCAACAATGGCCTAAACAAGTGTCCTGTGCTTCAGGAAAATGTCTGAAAGCAAACTGCAATGCACCAAGAAGCCCAACACATACTTCCAGTTAATTATACAGTTTATCCTTAGCACAGTCAGCCTTCACCACAACGTGCTGGCCCAGTGGCCCATGGCACTGCTTCTGTTCAGGTCTTACCAATGGATATCTGTTACCATCCTGGTAACACCTGTCACAACAAGGTGTTATCTTGAGTAGTTTAGGCTGAAGCATACATCATGGTTTTGCATTCTGCAGAGTCCCAGATAACAGAAACAGGATTTACATTACCCTAACCAAAGTACAGGCCAGGGGGTTATACAGGGGATGCAAGACACTCCTGTACACATAGAATTCCACCTATTCTCTAAACCAAACTGCATAAGAACAAAAAAATGGAGACTCAGCTTAAGCCAGTACAGGCATTATGAACATCAGGGATTAATACCTGTCCAGTCACTAAAGATGAGAGTGACTACAACAACTCTGTGCCCACTGTTAAAAATAATTAAATGACACCTCAGGTTATGTCACATTAGCCACTGCAACCCTTAGTTGGGGGCAACCCAAACAAAATAGAAGTAGAAGGGTGGGCCTCCCTTAGGCTTCAATTACTTGATTCAGTATCCAACCACTCTTAATGCCCAGTGATCTGCAGCATTATATCCAATATCACTTAACCACCCTACCATCCCTCTTAGGGGCACTGCTCATTTGTGTCAGAGTGAGCATTTTGACACGCTGATGAAAAACAGACTTTCAAAGAAAAAACAGAAGGCAATTCTTCCTCTTTAGATACAAAGTATAATTTCTGCAGGTTTTCTTTCAGCAGATATTTCATGCAGTTCTATTTTCAAGGTTATTAAACACCCACAATTACAAATGAAGTTACTGTGTCCTCAATAATGCTGCAAATCCAGGTCTTGCTGACTCAGCTTTCATGCACTGCCCACATTTACAAACATCCTACAGTTCAATAAAAGGGAGTCAGGCCTTTCTGCAGTGCACATTCCTCATGTGCCTCACACACACTGTGTTGTGCTTTTCCCAGCACCCTCAGTACAGCTGATGGGAGCTTTACACAACAATTCAGCAATAGGGTCAGAGGAGGAATCTGCACTGTTCCCAGCCTATCACCATGCCTCTTTGAACTACATTACTGTAAAACAGGGTAGTGAGCTGGTTTTGTCATCACAGAGAAAAAAAGGACTGCCAATCTTAAACATGGACCCAAGTGTTAGTGATTTGTTTGGTTCAATAAGGTGGGATACAAAGACAAAAAGTGAAATATAAGATCCTTATAGGATGATAAATGGCAAATGTTAGTCACAAGTACTCATCCTTCCTCTTATGTCTCAATTAAATTTCTGTTCCTGTTTCACCTGCAAGGATGACAAAGTAGAGGCCCACAACTCAGCCCATGATAGTGAGAGTTTGCATGTTGGAGTTAAACTGCAATATTTGGTACCATGTGCCTTTTTATACATATTCACACTCAAGATTGCTCAGAGGACTCCAGTCAATGGTCTGCATGAGCTACCCTGGCCAGGCTAACACAGTAAATACTCAGAAGGCTTGTGAAGAAAACAGGCATTCCACTCTCTGCAGAGAAAAAGGGAGGGTGGGCCTGGGGCAGTAATACTCTGTAAAATAATAAGGATTTTCAAGTGGTGAACACACACACCTACACATCTATATTAGGTGTTGTTTGGAAGTTTACTAATGCAAAGTAATATTTTGTGTATGTCATTAAAAGACAAAAGGATCCAATAATGACACTGGGAAGCACAAAAATTCTTCTTAATGAGATGCAAGTCTGAATGATTATCAATATAATTGAAATTGTAAATGCAAGATTAGGAATTTTTTTAACACTTTGAGACCCTTGGATTTCTGCAAACTAATTTCTTCCAGTGTTTGCCATGTATGAAATTTTCCAAATCAGGTTTTGTTTGGAACAGAACATCAGATCACAGAACTGTCAGAAGAGGAACTGTGCTGGGCTACAGGTTTTCCTGGTTTCAGAAGAAGCAGGAGACAAGCACAGGGCTCACTATAGGAATAATACCCCTGAGCAGTGCCAGTGAGGTGAGGCAAAGGGAGATGCAGAGAGCTGATACCTCCCTTGATACTCTGACCCACAGAAATGGTCAAGACGATTAAGATTTTGCACCTAAATGCCAATTTAATGTCTTTCAGATGCAAATTCAATTACCTGTTTTAAAGGAATCTAATTTTAATTAACCCAGGTCTCAAATTAATGTAAATGAATGAAACATTGTTTAGAAATATGTTTCAAAAGACAATACCTAGTTCAGTAGGTCTCTAATGGTAGAAAATGTGCTTTCTTTACCAACAATTTGTTTTTGGGAATTAGAAAAATAATTGTGTAGCTATAAAGCAAGCTCCAATACTTTTTTACAGTGCTATCAAAAGTTGGGTTTGAAAAATAATTCTTTCTAAGTATTGTAGTACAAGATTATGACTGTAGAAAGACAAACATTTGTGTCCTACAAACATATTTCTTATTTTTAAATGGTGACAGCAATAGTTCACTTAATATAGACCATGTTGGCAGAGGTTCTGAACAACTTGGTCTAGTTAAAGGTTTCATTGCTTAAGGCAGAGGAGTTGGAACTAGATGATCTTTAAGATCCCTTCCAAACCAAACCATTCCATATAATAAAAACCAGCAAAGAATATCATGTAAGTGGAAGCAGAGAGCAAACTTGCAAGTTCTACAGCAAGAATGCTAAATTCTCAATGTGCTTTAGATCTTGACAGTGAAAACAAACTGTATTTTGACAGGCAACATTTGGAGGCTTTAATTGCCAGAGAAACTACTCCTTTAATTTTCTTGATGAACAGTGAGAAAACAGATTTCTTCATGGTGTTTTGTGATTTGTGTCCACTGTCCCAAGACTTCTTCTACTGAACTACACCATGAGGTGCTACAGCAACATTCTTGATTCCTCTATCAATAAGCTGACCCATCATTCAAAGCAGTTTTTCAGGCAAATTATTTTCCATCAGATGAGAAACCATTGTACTGAAATCAACTGTAAAAGCAGCAGCTTAAGGATGCTATTAACTACAGATGGGGCAGGGAAAATGCCATCAAACAAACAGAAGGAAGGCAAACCCAATGCTTTGGGGGCAATATTTGTCAGCTCTTTCACTACTGAACCAGAGTCATTTCAAACTTTGAAGCTGATCAGCACTCTGCAGTTATGCTTCTGTCCCAGCAGCTCTTTGAGAGGCAGCATGTCCTAGATATCACATGGAATGGTGCCTCTGATGCATGGATTAAATGCTGCATTTCCTAGAGAACTCTGAAGCCTTTCCTTTTCTAGGAAGATTTCAACTTTCTTGAAATAGATAACAAACGAAAATAATGGAGACAAGACAGTGGCCTGATTTATTGTTAGCCCTTTATCTACAAAGAGTTTACACATTGAGATACTTGGCACTGGCACGTGATACATCAGCTCCTGGAGGATGGTCCCCAACCCTGAGTTTGGTACATAAGCTCTCCCCAAAAGTGGAATCCACACAGTAAGGAACATCACCTTAAACAGACTGTAAATCTGAAAAGAGGAGAGAATTTTGTTTCATGTCCTTTGTCAGCACATTGAGCCACTTCATTGCAGCCTGTTTTCAGCAAGGATTCAAAATCTGGGACTAGGCAACTCAGCATCATTGAAGTATTTAAGCCAGAAAAGACCTTCCTAGAATCACATTCTTGAACTACCAATTAGGAATAATTATTTTTAATTAATGGTTAGGTCTGGTTTTGCCAACTGAATGAGAACAAGTAATTTGAAATTGATTTGACTTGACTGGATGTGAAGAAATTTATGTCATGGTATTCTTTTCCAGGACAAAATGCAAAGATTCATGTGTTTCTAGTGAAAACTTGAATTTCTCCAGGATACTTGTATGGATAAGTGAAATACAGCCAAGTAAACCTTTTATGGAATTACCACATAACATGTTCTCTGACTGAATACTAGGCTACTGGCAGCTCTTAAAATACAGTTCATAGGTAGATACCACTGAATGGGGACATTTTAAAACCAGAGACTTTTTCTTGATTGAATCTTTGATTTTGCCTCCCTATGCTATAGTCCCACCTTCAGGTGACAAAACTGTGTGGAGCAGTAACTAAGAGACAGATGGGTAAATGGGCCATCAGGGGTGAGTAGTTGTCACCTGCAAAAATGTATTTTGGTAAGATCAAGTATTTGAGATCCAAGAATGGCAGTTGCTTATATTTACATGATAGAAGACTTTGCTTTGAAAAACAGAGCTCAGAAAAGGATTTAGGGGTCATTATGGATAATCGCCTCAATGTAAGCTGTCTGGGCAATGCTGTTGCAAAAAGGACTAATGAGATTCTTGAATAGGGGTGGGGGAGAATAATATGAAGCAGAAATAATGAAGGATTTCAGCATCATTTGGCAGCACAGCCAAGACCCTTACTAGGTTACTGAATGCTGTCCTAGTGTCTGCATTTTAAGAGGATTTGAAGACATTGGACAGAGTTCAAGTGAGCGTCACAAATTAATTCTCTGGCTTTAAAAAAAAGACCATGCCTTCTGATGTGATGGGTAAGAAGCTCAGCATATTCAGCTCACTGAAGAGAAAGCATAGACATACCTTCATCACACTGCAGAGGTAATTGCTTTGGGGAAGACATACATGAGGAGCTTCCCAATCTGGCTGACAAAGATCCAACGAATAAAAGTCGAAGTTAGAAAAATTCAACCTTGAAATAAGGGGAAATTTCACAGCAACAAAGTAATGAAAGACAAAATCAGCCTATCAGGGGAACTAGTGAAACCACCACCACTTGCAACCTTTTAGACAAAGACAGATAGCTCTGAAGATACACTTTTGGCCTAGTTTCAGACTAGATGATAATGGTTGTCCTTCCTGGCTCGGTAAGCTGTGACCCCTTAGTTTCCCTATGCACAGCTTTATTTCCTCAGCCCTTGGTGAAACAGGACTTCCTATATTGTAATCAATGTGCTTGCAATGCTTCCATGATGGTTCAAATGATGCTACAGGGGCTATGACTGGCAAGGATGAAGGGTTAGCATTGTGGGTTCATGCTGGCCTCTTGGTCAGGGAGAAGGAGTAACCTTATATCCTGTTCTGACATAAATAGTCAGGTAAGGTTTTGACAGCAGGTGCTTGAGAGATCATAATCCATTCCTAAGGATGCAAACCAAGTGTAAAATCATCTTGGGTAGCAGTGGAGAGTGATCAACCCTTGTGAAGCTGTGGATGCTTTCCTTTACATTAAGCCCAAAACTAGTTTGAAACATTCCTCCTGCTTTCTCCAAACTCATCCACAGAGCACTGGAAAGTGGAGCACATCACAGATATAGTCAGATCTGATCCCCATGTGTTTGCTGAAGGGAGTCACACTAGCCAGCTTCACTGGTCTAAAAATATAGAAGGCACCAGGTGCTTATTCAGAGGCAGGATCCTCCAGGGGAAGCTGTACACTGGAGAGCATTACAGAGAGACAGATATACCTGCTGTGGGATAGACAGGTGGGGAGAGCAGAGTATCAGAACCTCTGACAAAATTGCCTAAAAATGGCATTTGAAATCAAATGTATATAGCAGCCATACTTATAAATACAACACATGAAGCAGCAAGGAGTTTCAACCTGAAGCATCTGGGGGGAAAAAAAAAAAAAGAAAAAAGAAAACCACCACACAGTTCTTGACTCCAGTGAAACCCCACTCAGCAGATGAAATTAGAAACATTAATCCCATGGCACTGCCCATAATTAAAGGCTCCATCTACCACCAAACAGCTGTGTGACTACTGCTGGCTAAACCTCAGCACTCCGAAATAGGATTAAGAGGAAATTAAAAGAGAAGCAAGCATTGCAAGCATCAATAAGACAAGAAATACCTTAGTGTCTTCTATTTCATGGACAAAATGATAAAATTGGTGTCTTTTTACAGTTGCTCTCTCTCAGAATTCATTACCAGTAAAAACGAGAATATTACAAAGAAAACTAAGGAATTCAGGACTAGAGGCATGTCAGAATCCTATCACCCAACAGACTTTGCTTACATTGAGTATTTATTAACTTCTTTTTTCTATAATATTGCAGAGGCCTGAGCTTGCGACTTGTTCTGGTTTTGGCTGGCTTAGAATTAATTTTCTTCATAGCAGCTGGTATACATCAATGTTTTGGATTCAGTGTTTCTAATACAGGGATGTTTTCCTAATGGCTGATCAGCATTTACAGAGAGCCAAGGCCTTTTCTGCTCCTCACCCACCCCACCAGTGAGGAGGCTGGGGGTGCATAGGGAGCTGAGAGAGGACACAACCAGGACAGCTGGCCCCAGCTGACCCAAGGGATGTTCCAGACTGCATTACATCATGCTCAGTATATAAAGCTGGGAGAAGAAGGAAGAGGGGGGCATTCAGAGCAGTGGCATTTTTCTTCCCAAGTAATTGTTACATGTGAGGAAGCTCAGCTTCCTTGGAGATGGCTGCACACCTGCCTGCCCATGGGATGTGCTGAAGGAATTCTTTGTTTTGCTCAGCTTAGGCTTTTGTTTTACCTATTACACTGTCTTTATCTCCACCCACGACTTTTCTCACTTTTACTCTTCCAATTCCTGCCCATCCCACAGCGGGGGGAGTGAGTGAGCAGCTGCGTGGGGCTTAGTCGCCGGCTGGGGGTTAAACCAGGACACCACTGAATTCTACTCCTTTGATTTACCACCGCAAGAGAACACAATGCCTCAAACAAACATTTACAAATAATTATCCAAAGGGATGGTGATCTCTCCTTGGTTATCTCTAACTGGTGCCTGTTGTTTTTCTGGCTGAAAAAAGATATGGACAAATGACAGGATAGCAACAAGAAAGTGGCATCCTGTGAGAAAGGTGCCATATGGTACACAAATCCCATTAAGAGGGTTTAATTGTTATTTAAAAGCCTACAGACGAGCAGGAATTAAAGGCAGCCCGGTTCAGACATTCTCTGGATTTTGCTTCAGTTTCGGTTCAGAGTGTAAGATCCGTCCCTCCTCCTGCTGGTACCACTAAATATGACTGGAAGAATGTGGAATAACCCCCAGGAAGCCGGGGCTGTGCACTGTATCTTACCAAGTCACCGGCTCCCGCAGTGCCTCAGTGCTAGCAGCCAATCCTTTCTCAGCTGCTGACAATTTAACTCAGACAAGCTGAATCATCTGTAACACATGATGGGAATTCCGTGGTTTAAATTTTTTGTGTCTCTTTTCAGAAGTAGCCCACCCTCCTGCCAGAGCCATAAGGTCACGGCTGCAAGCAGCACTGCTTGTCACTAGTCTGTTTCTTCTTTCTTTTCTCTCCGGGTGATGGAAAAGAAATTACCTGGAAGGTCTTTCCAGGAGAGGTGGCTGTACTGTGACCAAGGGGCAGTACTGGAGCTGCAGAGCTGCGCTGGTTCCTCAATCCCAGCCTGGGCTTTCTTGTCATGGAGGAAGGAATACAGATGGGGAGCTGGCTAACTTCTGCCTCCAGCAATCAAAAATTATGGCACAGAGCTGGCTTGCCAAGCTTCAGGCAGTGGAAAAAACTGACCTCTGAAAATGTATCCTGGCTGTTCCATCAAGGGTAAAACTGAAGTGTCCAGTTTGATTTTATTAAATTGGTGTATGGAAATAGTACATAATTTAGAATCATAGGCTTTGGTTAAAGCTATAATTGCAAGGTTTTAAGCAGGTCAGGGGCCCAATTAAAAAAAATTAAGTCCACAAAATTTAATCCCTCTGTACCTTTTTGCTTCAATGTGACTCTTGTTAACTCCCTAAAATTAGATTTTTAATCTCAGATTGGCACCCCATTCTCTGCCACTCAAGTAATACAAGCAGTGAGAAGATTATGGCCACTTATGTAGTATCTATTTTCCTATAATCCTTTTAACACCATAAATGCTAAATATAGCATCCAGTTTAAATTAGCTTTAACCTCAAGCTGACTCCAGTTAACCATGTAGGAACAGTCAAAAAAAAAAAAAAAAAAAAAAAAGGCAAAAAAAAAAAAAAACCACACCCCAAAGAAGGCTAGAAAGAGGTAGAAATATCCTCACACTTAAGAAAAAAAATGTAGTAAGCTGTTCAGTGCATATTAAGAGATGACTGCAGTAGTGGTGAATTGTCAACAGCTTTTTGAAAATGTGGAACTTGTGAGCCCTTAGTCTGCCACACATGAGTAGATTGGTCACAGCACTCACCCATACAAACAGCCATCCCAAAAAGCACAACAAGAAACTGGGGCTGCTCCTCAGCTCCTTATTCCTGGCTATATTTACACATCATTAACACTGAACATGGAGACATTTCTGTGAATCTAACTCCCTCTAGTTTTTCCAGGACAACCCTTTGTAGGCATCATGAGACCTTCACAAGAAAAATTGATTCATTCCCTAATTAGGGGAGGACCACCATAGTAAATTGGTAGTGAGAAGAGCTAAAACAGGCTCAAAATCTAGAACAGGAATGACTTCAGTAAAACAACTGCAGAGAACCCGGCCTTCTGCTTGGCAACTGCTTCAGGAAGAAATAAATCCTCAGCACCAAAGCAGAGGTTTCAGGTCTCCCATTCTCAGAGGGGGATACCCCTGAGGGGTCCCAGGGAGTGGGTGCCAGCCCTGCTGACCTCAGCCAGCTTTACAGGGCCAGGGCCAGATCACTCCATGCATCTTACCTTGGGCATTAATAGGTTACATACTTACTCATTAGCCTGTATATTCTATTTCTGCCACTGCAACAGCACTTACTCTGACCAGCTCTGCTTTTTCATCAGCCAGTTTGCTTAAGGAGCACAACAGCAAATGAATCCCAACAACTAAATAATCCTGAAGTAAACAACCATATACCATTAAAGTTACAGGTTCATCTCAAAACTTAATACTAGATTTAATAAGGCTGCAAGTTTCTCCACTTACTTTTGCCCTTTTCAAACACCACATGGAGACAAGGGAAGCCCACCTGCAGCAAGCCTGGCATGTTTTCATACTCCAGAGACAGAATGACTGCCAAACCCTACTCTGGCATGGGAAACGTCATAGAAATGCAAATTAAAATATATCTGATTGCGTCTGCCTGTCCATTTTGTTTCAGCTTGTTAGGAACAATTAAACAGATGCCTAATGCTGAGCAGTAAAATGAGTACCCAGGAACTCTTCCCACAGTTTTCCTCCTTCACTTGGAGGACTGCCACATACACAGATTGCGACATTCTCAAATGTTCATTATTGAGACACACTCATCTGCTAAACACAGATTAGAAGGAGAGGACAAACAGAGCTGGTCAAAGGAGAAATAATGAATCAGGAAATGTTCGTGTGTTCTGTCATAGCCACTACCAAAACATGTGGTGAACTTCTGTTTAAAAAGCTATGAAATCTCAGCAAAATAAACAAACACATTGATGAAATGGAATTGGGGTTCTACATCAAAAGCTCAGCCAAACTGGCTGTAGGCAGGAACTCCAGAGCCCACGGTACTCTCATGCTGCTCCCAGAATGTTTTTCCTTAAGAAGCATCAAGTTTCTTCTATTTTCTGGAAAGGTTGTGTAGTAGAAGAGTAAACAAAACATTTTCAACTACACCTGGCTACAAAACTAAGGAGCAATAAGACAGTGACCAGTATAGGTCATATCTGGAGGAAATAAAAACTCCAGGTATTTATTTTGAGCCTCCTGAGATTAGACTGAGCACCTCATGGACCACAGCAGGAGTACCACTGCCTGAGAGGCACTTGGTCTCACTGACACGAGGGGAGCAGCAGCACCAGGGGGAGATACAAAGGTGAAACACAAGGACACAGTGGTAGAATCAGACATATATTCAATTTTGCTGTATTGCATTTGCAAACCTATTCAATTCTTGGCTTCATCAATCTCTTTCACACTGGACCAAACCCCCTACAGTAGGTGATGGACAAAGATCCCAAGTCAGTTACACAAGAAGCTACCTGGCTTTCATAAACTTGGCCTTTTGGAATAAAATCTTTCTGACTACTTTCATTCTGCAGAATCTTCAAAACTTGCTCACTGGTACTTTTAAAGTGATTAGCAAGTTGAGCAATTATCTAAGCTATCGTTTCTTCCTGAGATACAGGTTAGTTAAATCTTCTTAGGCTTTGCAATAACAGTTAACAAGTTAACAAGCCACTCCAGATGAAGGAGGCTAAAAAGCTTTTGCTCTCCTCTTTATTCTTAAAAACAAATAAAAACGAAGACATCATCATAACATAAGAAAGCCCAGTCTTCAAAACTGGAAAAAAGAGATTAATGTTACTATGCTAGTGGGACCATGGCCTGTAATAGTGAAGAGTCAGCATATCTTCCCTTTATCCAGTTCTGTGTTATTGTCACCAGAGTACACTGAAAAGGCAAACTTCCACCAGCAGGGCAAAATCAGTGGCCCTATGCCAAGTCACCCCTCCTATGCCCACATCCAGGAAAGATGCACAGCTGGTGCACACCTGAGGTTGCCTAAGGACATTTCCCGTCACTGCAGCAGCCCCAGTGGGCCCCACAGAAACCTCAGTCAATCTTTTTTTTTTTTTTTTTTTTTTCTTAGTTAGTTCTCTTCCTGTCAGGAAAAAAAAATAAATTTCAAAACTGGAAGTGCAATGAGAAGAATATTCTTTTAATACTGCACTAAGATTTTAGGCTTAACCAATTCCCAGGTACTTCCTAATGCCTCCAGTGCTGCAAGTCCCCTAACAAGAGCATTGGACTTCTAGTTTTGGGGGGGTCTTGGTGGTTTTTTTGTACCATGGAATGGATAGGGATGAACAAATTTCACATTAGATTTTTCCTCACCCTCTCCTCAAGACAGCATTGAAATCAAACTCATGTAAAATTGGTTTTATTTGTAATGAAACGACAGGTCTGTGTGTCGAGGAGTATTGAGTACTCCCCATATATAAATACATACTCATGTACAAATAGGTGAGTGACTTGTTTAACTTCTGCAAGGGGCTGCTGGTTTCTGCTGGGGGCTCCCAGCCTCCTCAGGCAGGAGATACACAGCAGAGGCAAAAGGATGTGTGGCTATTTGATTTGTTCAGCCTCTGACAATCTCACAGCCAGGTAAACAAAAATCACTGGGCATCTCGGTTCTGCTTTTTGTGAAAAGTCAAGATTCCTACCATGTTATGTCTCTCTTGTTACAGAAAGAGAAATGTAAAGCCTCTGTTCACCCAGCATGTGCACAGAGCACTCCAGGGTATGTACTCAGATGTAACCTGCCAAAGGTGTTAGCAAACCCTTTCCCACAGCCCACCAGGACAGGCTTACCACACTTGCTGAAAGGATTTGGGACTAGGGTCCATAAGGCACAGCAGAGGCACATATTTATCCCAACTACTGCAAGGGCATCTGATGCCCATGCTGCTGTCTGAGACCCTCATTGTTTCTTTTGTGCAACTGTCCAAGCAGCATTGGCCAAGGATGCCAAGGGAAAAGCACTTTTCTCCTACCATGGCATCCATGGAAGGGAAAGGCAGTGGTAGCTTGTATTGCTGTTAGTTTTCCAGGCTGTCTCTCACTCCAGAAGCACATGCATGTAGGGATGGGAGCCAAAGACAGGGAATTGTACCCACTCAGCTGTTCCCAACACAAGAATACCTCCATTTGCTAACAAGCACCAGCCTCCCAGTCCTGGAGACATATTAAACCTCTTAGGGACCTCTCTAACCACATCTCTGTCATTACTTCCAAGTAATGACAAAATAATTTCTCCAATAAACTGTTTCTAATAAGTGTAAAGTGTCGGAGATAGAGAACAGTTCCTGCATCTCTTGCTGAGGGGATCTGGTGTCCTGAGTACACACCAGTCCATTTAATACAGTGACCTGTCTCCATTTGCTGAATTGATTTGGCATATGAATGTTTACACTGCTGAGTGTATTTAAACTAATGGCTGCTAAAGCAGCTTATGTGACTTTTTAATCTAGCTTTTCCAGAGAGTCATTTGTGGAATGACTGTTTGAAAGGGAAACAGACAAGAAATTGGGGCAGAACTTAGGCTGACAGACACTGAGAATGGGATGATGTGGCCACAGCAGTTGCACAGGCAGATTTGTGGCTCGTTCAGTACCATCAGTGTTCCCCACAGCTGAGCTTTTCTATAGGCCACCTGACAGAGGCACAGCCTGCTCCCTGTGAGCTGACCTCAGGCAAGCCCTGGGCTGCCTGCCCTTTACAAAATTAATGTCATCTGCCAAAGCAGAAAATAAAAATTCCTCCTTCTCCCCGAGGAAAGGGGCTGGTGGGGAATGTGACCAGTTAAGAGAGGCCCAGCTGGGGGGCTCATTCCCCTGTGCTCTCAAGGCTTCTGACTTAATAATCTCAAAGATCTTTTCCAATCTAGTTGATTTTGTGATCCAGACAGTTGTTTAAAGGATTCTGTGTCAATTACAGTGAACCTCAAAAGTTGCCACAGATAATTCTGTGTGACTCTCATCAAGCACTGAGGCAAAAGGACCATTGGTGACTGAAATATAGTTTCAAGGGCCTGCTTCAATGTACAGAGACTGGCCCTGATCACAGATGACCTGATTTATTGAGCAGTAATATTGTGTCTCTTTGGTGGAAGTCTCTTTGTGCCATTCTCCCTTAAAGAACATAATGCTCTTACAAAACACTGAGATCTGTTGATCTGTCACCAAATATATCTGTATCATAGTATTTTCCTTTTCAGAGTCTTCCAAACGTTTTCATAGTAATTAAGCATGCCACATCAAAAATCAAATCTGTGCAAAGTCATACTGACCCCCCAACCTGTCAGACAACTCACGTTGTTTCAGCATAGGATGGAAGAAGTGAATCGAGGGACAGCAAACAGTCTTTGCAAGAGTAATAATTATTTTTACTTCTCCTAATTCCTTGATCAGCACATGATCTGATTTGCACTGCAGGCTTATCTACCCACCACACTGCAGACAACACAGGACAAATCTAGGTACTCTATGTAACCCATAAGTTCCTCACAGGCACTCTTGTAGGCATTGCCAGTGCTGTTTTACATATGACCAATAAATTGACATAATGTTTATTTTAAAAATGAGCATTGTCTAAGCCTGCTTTCTGATACTGATACATCCTTACCAACACTTGGTACAAACATTGCTTCAAAATTAGAGACCACAAAACCAAAAAACTCCTTCAGGAGGACTGGTGCCTGTCCCATCTAACACATCCACCTGCAGGTGCCCCCACAGAGCCAGGAGCTGGGGCTGCTCTCACAATCACAGAGCCCTGGTGAATGTCCAGCTGCACTCACCACTCTGCTCAGAGCAGAGTCTTGGTGAACCAAGATGTAGATATAGGAAAATGAGACGGAAAGGAATACATAACACAATTATGGTTCCCATCTTTAGTTTCCTGAAGGAAACCCTATTCCATCAGTGTGACTCCAAAGGTGAAGAGTCAGTTCACCTGTCACAGCAAGAAAAGAAGAAATCACCTTTGGGTAATCTCATCCTGGGGATAATCACGTTAGCTCAGCCTGACAGCCACTGTAGATCTGAGAAGCAGGAGGAGCAGATGCAGCATGATGTGGCCAGCCCAGCTCTTTATGAAAGCCACCTTCACTGCTGGGTGGTTGAAGCCACGCTCTGAGCAGGGCTTTCCACTTTCTGGGTATCCCCCACCTCCCCACAGCAATGGCAGCACCTGGTTTTTCCTGCAGCATCTAAAACTTTGGAAGAAAATGGCATGATCTCCTTAAACTGCAAGATTCACCTGGCAGTGGATTTCTGAGTGATTATCACAAACCTCATTTGTCTCAGGACTCCAATCACCCAAGGAGTGTGATAATCCCCAAAATACACACCCTAGTGTGTTTTATCAGTGGCAGAAATTACAGCAATACATAAACAATGAGCTGTGCTTTCCACATGCCTTGGATATGGCATGAATCCCAGGAGCCAACTCATGCCCTCTGCCGGGTCAAGTGTGGAAATCGCCCCTCTCCTTTCACCACTGCCAGCTCAAAGGCACAAGGCCACAAGGACATCTCCAAACAGCACATGGAGTATTTGCTGACTAGGTACTTGCATTCACAGCTGGGAGGTGGAAGGTCATTCAGCACTGTGCCTACTCTCAATAATACTACTCAGAAGAAAGCTGCTGAATGTAGATCATCAGTCCCAGACTGACAGCACAGAGTGGCAGAAAGCTGAGCAATGAGAAGGGAAAGCCACAGGACCCTGTCATAATTATAACTTTGGTTTCAGAAATTGCTTTGATGTTCTCTCAACAGGGGATAGCTTCCATTTCCTTCAGTCTTTGCTAAAGCTTTAGTAGACACATGGGTTGTTTCTGTTGGAACTTTAATTAGAAGTGGGCTATGCAATTTCCTGAGGAACCAGGGTGTCCTCCCTCAGCACCCATTCAGATTGTATGAAAAGGGAGGTTGGATAAGTAAGGTCAGAACGAAAGGGGTGCCTGAAAATACAGAAAATATTCCTTGGAAGAAGGTGAAGACACAGAGGTGCATTCAGGCTGTAGTTACAAAACAGTGGAAACCCCTAAAAGCCTGGCTGGCTCCTGCATTCAGCACCTTGTCTAAGGAGCCTGGCCAGGGCTCAGCTTGTGATTTATTTTAGACTTGCAGGGTAGAGCTGACTGTGACAAGTGGGAGGAACACTCATGATCCTGTCTCTTCAGGCCAATGGGCACTGGCAGCACCTTGATCATGCAGCCTAAGCAGCTCTAAGCAGCCCAGCTGCCATTTGCTCTGTGCTCTTGCATAAATGCTGCAGGTTTTACTCTGAAAGCTGGATTTGACAAACAGGGAGCAAATAAAGATAGCTGATGTGATACCCAGGCATCTGAGCAGACTATACTTAGTGGAAAAGAACTCTGCCAGGAAGAAATTTGTTTCTTGTATTTTTAGGATTTATATTCTTGTTTGCTGTTCACTACACAATTCATTTGAACATTAATCTTCTGCATTGCAACCCGTCTTCACTGACATAATCTTAGTGCATTACTGGAGTTACAATAGAAAGAAATAAGAAGAAAACAAAAGACAATGTCACAAGTGAATTAATATTTTACCCACTGATCATAAACCACAGTACGCACATCCTCAGAGAGAGTTGGCTTTTATCAGAATCCTCATGAAGTGTTTAGAGAGCACAAAACTAGGACTTCGTCCTGCAAAACACCTGTTGAAGCCAATAACTTTCAGATAGCTCCTAAGTGAGGAAAAAGTTGTTAAATATTCCATCAAGCATGTTATCAAAAATGATACCAACATTTGTCAAGGAATGTTCTACTTTTTATGTCAAAAACACTGCCTTGTACCTTTTGATTCCTTTCAAACAGTTCCACCACTACATAAATACCATAACCCTATAGATAATCTAGTGAAAATATATGGCATTTATTAACAAATTATCTAAACATATACAACTGCCATTACAGTCTCAGAGATATCAAATTAGACAGCTGATGTTTGTGTGCAGAATTCAGTGTCAGCATACACCAGCCAAGAACAACACTTGCTAAAGCATAAAATCAGGGTTTATAGTGGTAAGTAATAGAGAATGAAGTTTATATATCAAACCCTCTAAGAAACAAGAAGAAATATTAAATAAATGCACTCCATCATCCTGAAGGTGGAATTATTTTTTTTTGTATTCCCCAATAATGAAGTTCCTTCTCACTTCAGAAAAAACTTGGTTTTTACACGCAAAAGGTGACATCTGATCTTTGTGAAAGGAATGAATAGGCAGAAGTCACTCCATAGCTCAAACACGAAAATTAATTTTTTTCCACAAAAAAAAAGACATACAGAAATGCTGTGTTGTCAATAGCAATAAAAATACTCTCTAGAAAATAGAAATTATTTACAGTAAACAGAGGGAATTCCATTCCCTACCAGGCTGCATCTCCTGTAGCAACTGGCGTATGTGCAAAGAGAAATTAGATTCTAACAAATAATGCTTCTCCACTTGCTGCCACTCTGCATCTTTTGTGTTCTCTTCATCCTTTGTAGTTAAAAACTTCCCTAAAGGCTTGGCACTATATAGAGAGATGTAGAGCTGTACTGAAGAAGGGTTTTTTCCCCCCAAAACACGCTACCTTTGCACCCCCTACTGGGGAAACAGCCACGAGCAAACAGCCTGCAGTCTCACCACGGAGATCTTCCCCATCACCCAGATGTAACCACAGGGGAGCAGTTTTCATCTTAAACAGGTCATTTCTTCTAACCCCGTCATATCAATTGGACCCTAGTCAGAATCTGTACTGACTTTAGTCGGAGCCAGTGAAAAGTTTACACACAGGACTAATGCACAGTAAAAGAAGCTCATGAAAATCCCTTATTTACCACAATCTTGCATGATAACTCAGGGAGGGTTTTTTGGTTAGGGTTTTTTTGTTTGTTTTTGGGTTTATTTGGGTGGGGTTTTTTTGTTTGTTTGGTGTTTCTTCTTGTTAATTTTTGGGAGGTTTTGTAAGGAAGGAATCCCCTTGTGCTAAGTAGAAAGGCCATTTAAATACCGGAAAGGCTCTATTAGCAATATATCATTAAATAACACGTCCAGAGGACAAACAGTTGCTAGCTATTGAAAATCGGACCTTTGCTACTGATACACAGAAATGGCTGTGGCAGATTTTTTTGCAGTGAGGCTGGCGAGCCCTTTTCCAGAGCCTTGAGTCTCTAAAGTACGCTTTCCACCAGGAGGTGGCATTGAACGGCCACAAATGTGCTCCCAGACTAAGGGCGCCTGCCAGAGCCGGGCAGGGAAGGGTCCTGGCACTTCACACAGCGTCAATCTGACATTACCACTCGCATAAACTCCCTGGAATTACAGCGATGTAGTCAATACCTAATTCGTGTTATGGTAGCAAGAAAAATACTTTATTTCTTCTCTCCTGTCTCCTCCACTTGTGTAACCAACCCATGGCAAATCTGCTCTGGCGTTTTTGAAGTCCACCAAAAGCATAGGAGTCAGAAAGAGCCCACACCCATGCATACAGTACGTGCAATACTCTGATGTGGAGCTGAGGTGCAGAATCTCAAAAGCTCGGGGGGATTTCAGAGGAACGGATTGCCAAGATCCTTACCACTTATTCACATCATCTCCAATGATAAAGGTCACACTAGAGAAACTGGGGGTGTGGCTGAATCCTCAGCTGGCTGCCAGCAATTCTGAAAGCCACGCTGCTACCTTGCCTCTCCTACAGTGTTTCTGTGTAACTTCAGGGATGCCCTTCTAGCGATCACCCAGGCAGCATCTTGCCAGCTTTTACTTTGGACAAAGTCCTCTCAGGAGGTGGTGCACAGACAGGAGCCCTGCCCAGTGCAGCTGGGTGCACATCGAAAGCATCTCTCACATTTGAGATGTCGTCTTGGGGGAAAAAAAAAATCCACACATGCACACTAACACTCAAGAGAGCCAGCACCAGAGCCCCGGGTTTTTCCCTCGTGGTTCAGCGGAGCAGGAGCTCGATTCCCTCCCGCAGTGCCCTAGATCTGCCCGTGCCGGGGCGATGCTCCCTCCCGAGCGGCGGCACACCTGCGGCCGGCCTGCCCTGGCTGCAGCACCGCCTGCCTGTCACGGCTGCAGGAGAGCTATCCCGTGACATGGAAACAGTCGAGGTTCAGGGGAGGCTGAGAACAGGCGGTAAATGTGCTGTTCCAGAGCAGCCCTGCCCCTGCCCTGCATGCAGAGTGAGCAGCAGGGTGAGCGAGCAGCACTGGGAACACGCACGGCGCACATCGCCTGGCTCCAAGCTGCCCCTCGGCACAACGGCAGCGTTTCCAAGAGGACTGCAGCAAACAGCAGAGCAGGGACACAAGGGCCCTGCTCCCCTTGGTCTGCCACATCCCCTCATCAAGTTGTAGTCCTGCTATCTCTTGGCAGGAAAGGGCTTTGCTGTCAATCAATCATACTGACACCATGCAAACACAGGGTGCTCTACTAGGAACAGCTCTGTCTCAACACAGACACTGGTATACTGACAGAAAAGAACTTAGAAATAAATAAAAAATTAACCTTTTTTACTAAGACAGCTCAACATGGCTGATTCATTTACTCTTTTTAATGAGTTGATCATTACTCCTTTTCAGCAAAGGCATGCCTTATTTATTTTAGTGTTATCTCCAGTCCATCAAAAATAACATATTTGGGAGAAGAAAATGCCATTTATTAGAATAGTACAACAGGAAATAATTTTTTTAAAAGCATCCAAAATTGAAAACAAGCAGCCCTCTTGTTAGAAGGAAGAAATGAGACTTCTTGTTTATCAAAGCATGAAAAGGGCCCTGGTTTAGTCCTCTTCACAGCTCAGCCATCCTGACCCCAACCATTCCCTGCCTCTGCCTGCAGCAGCTCCTGCTGTGGGTTTCCCTTGCAGCCTCTGACTGCAGCTTTTACCCAGCCAGGCTGTGACTGCAGGTTCCAACAACAGCTCTGACTGCACACACACACTGACCTCACTGCAGGGATTCTCTCTCCTCAGGATCCTGCTCCTGGCTCCTCCTTCATGATCCTCACGTTGAAGATGACCCATGATGATCCTCCTCCACCTGCTCACCCACTTCCTTTTATCACATTCATCTTTATTGGCTACAGCTGTGACCCATCAGGGAGAGGCTGTATTGGTAATTAACACAGCTGGTACTGATCAGGGGCAAGATCACCTGTGTTGTTCCACAGATCAACTATTCAGGATATTTCAACTATAATGTAGGACAAGGTGACAACTAGGATTTCCTTCTTTCTGTGATAATTTACATGAAAATGCAAAAGGAATCTCTTGGAAGGAACAATCCTATTGCTGGAATCACTCTGTATCTACACAGAATAAGTAGCAATTTTCTCAATGAGCTTTGATCTTATCTCAAACTTTAGCTTTGCTTTAGGGAAAAAATAAAGATGAAAATAATATATATTTTATTCCTGTATTTCAGATAAATAACTCAGAGGTTTCTGAGTGTTTGGAAGTTTCTTTGTTGTGAAGAGAAGGGGTTCCATCCAATGATGGACATTTAAAGAAGAGATCAGCTTTGTCAAACCTCAAGGCAGCCCACACAAAATGAATATATGCATGCAGAGGGAAAGCAGAGAAATAAAATTCAGGGTTGGAAGAAACCTTGTTATTTGGGCTGCCAGTCATCTGGATCAGGAGAGCCTCCTGACAGCCTACAAATCTGCATTTCCTTTTCCTGGGGCTTGGTAGTTGAAGGACAGAGAGGACAGGCTGAGATCAGCTCCCAGTGACACGAGCTAGATGTGGTCCTGAGTCACACCTGGATGTCCAACATAAACTGGTGTGTGTTCTGGGGGGTGCTTAGGTGTGAGCCCTGTTACTGCTGCCTCACAAAACATAATGCAGGGAAAGGTCTGGAGTGAACAGGCAGTGGCAGGTCGATGCAATCAGAAGCACAGTGATGCTCAGTTTGTAGCACATGAAACTGCTGAAAGATTGAGTGCTCAGAGAGACTGAGGGAAATGCAAACGGAGCCCCCGGAGGGGAACCATTTTTCAGCAGGTCATGAGCAAGCCAATAATGATTTCCACTTCATTTGTATGTGTGCTAAACATACTTGGCATTACTTCAGAGACTGGGGTCAAAAGTTCGATGATTGCTAAAGGCATTGTGCTAGAAGATGCAGCTGGATAGCTGCTCAGGAGAGTAAAAGCCAGGTTTGCACTAACCCTTACCCCTACCCTGTCCTGCTGGGGTTTCCCAACCGAGATCCATTATATGTGCAACTGGCACACTGAAAAATGGCTACAACGTTTATCATGCTTGGTACCTCACTGCCAGGATGCTTCAAAACACCAAGGAGAAAGCAGAGCAACTAGGGCCAGCATGCCTTTTGCATCTCCCAATAGCCTTTCCATGCTGCTGGTCTCCTGGGCCAGAAAGAGCCTTTCTTTGCTCCTGACCCTCTTCAGCGTGTCCACCAAATCTCAGCACAGCACACACAAAAATGGAGCCATCCCTAGAGGAGCTGGGGGAGCAGCTCCCTCAAACACCCACTGCCAGGGCCCTCTGGCAATGAGGACACTGCACCATTAGCTGCTCACTGCTGGCTTTGCTGTAATGCAGCAGCAGCAGTGCCAGTCCCAGCACTACCTGACGTGCCCTGAGCCAAAGACACACTTAGCAAGCAAAGGGTTGGACAGCCAATAACTTAATTTCTGGGAGACACTACCAGCATTTTAGCCTCACTCCTCAGGTTTGGTGGACTGGTGGACTCCCAGTGTCTACATCACGTGCTCTGAGACACATTCCTGGTAAAGTTTCCAGAGAACTCCTTGAACTCCATGACCTCCTTATGCTTCCCCTTATGGTCCCAGTAACACTTCACTCTGTTGCTTGGGCATAAGCAGAAAGAAAACAAATTGCAAGTACAGGTTTCTCTGCTGGAAGATCATAACAAAGAAAGATTAGGAAGATCATAACAAAGAACATACAGAAAGAAAAAGAGGGTCAAGTACACAAACACAATGCTGCAAGTACCCCTCTCCACCAGCTCTCAATTTCTTCTTGATTCCTTGCCTTTCTCTTTCTCTGACCTGTGTGACAGAGACTCTCACAACCCCCTGGTTTTCAGCACACAGTTTCACTTTCTCTGCATGGAACTGGCAGGAAAGGAGGAGATTTACATTGGTACCAGGTACACTACACTGACTGTTTTCCAGGCACAAGTAGCCCCATGGAAAAGAAACCTTCCAGGGAAGCAAGAAGCAGACTCAAGGGAAATGGAGGAGCAGAGGCTGCCATTAACTCACATAGGGCATGGCTGAACTGGATTTAGCTACTGAATATTGGCTGGGGAAGATAGAGGCTCATTTTTCAAAGACCCCTGTGGAAGTGTCTTGAACTTGAATAGGAGCTTGCAGTGCGTGCTCTGATAGATGTAAGCCTGATAGATATGCATTGTCAATTTGACTTTTCACAAGGTGGGGAGGAGTAAAAGAAACAAATCTGTACCTTTTTTTAGCAACTCTCCCCTGCCTTCTTCTTAATTAAATTCACCATAATGACCACTGTACTAAATCTAATAAGAAGTCTGAGTTTCTGGTTTCCATTGGCAGCCATTTGCACTGCTCAATTTAGGCAACTCACTAAAGCATAAGAACAGTATTGCAAGACAACCTCCTTGAGTCAGTAAGTAAGAAGAAAAGCTTACCTAGACAGTATTAAATCACTAAAATTGATTGCACCCTATTGCTTATGCTCTGATTCCACTGGCAGGAAGGCTCTAAGCTGGCTTATTTACACACACACTAGTGAACTCATTCACACACAGCTGCTTTCCACCTCAGAGCAATAAAAATTAATAATAAAAATAATTAAACCTCATCATCCTTCAAGCACTTGGAAACCCCAGAGCCCCATTGCTAGATCCTCTGAAAATGCATCAGCCTTCCCATGAGAGAGACTGGGGCTCAATTCCTGCAGGGAATCGGCTGCCAGAGCTACCATGGCGCCTGGTCGTCACACTCCAGCAACAGATTATTCCATGCCCTCGACCCCCCTGCTCTGGGTTAATTCTTTTAATTGTCTCACCACATCTTTTCCCATTAGGCTGATGTAACTTGTTTAAGCATACACAGATTGATTTATGACGGCACTAGGGATGTTAATGTGATGCCTGCTCTCCAGTTAATGCACGCTCGGTGAGAGATGCAGGACAGCAGTCTCCCAGATGGGAGCTCCAGCCTTTTGCCTGGAAATCAAAGGCAGCCTCCCAGAGAGAGCAGAATTACAGCACTCCGAGAATAGTGGCTTCCACTGGCGTTACGGGTCAGGCAAGATCACTGCATCCTGCTCTCAATTCTCAAGTGCCATCTTCTTTAAATATAGCAGCAATCAAGGAAATGGAAAATCTCTTTAAAAGTTCACTGTTAGGAAATTACTGGAGGACATTGAATTCCTAAAATCTTGTCAGGAGGTAAATAGTTCCCTTCAAATGCAACCTCATTTGTCTCCAATTAAAATCAGTTTCCTTTGCAATATATGTTTAACATCCTTTAGCTCATTGCTGTATGTTCCCTGCACTTCCCTTTTACTCAAGGGATGTGCACATAGTGCAGAAACCTGCACAGAGCAGCCTTCTGTTCCATATGTACAGTCATGAAATGCACAGAATACATGATGCTCATATACTGAGTTGAAAAACAGAGTTCTCAAGACTATCAATAAAAATTTGGAAAGCTTGGGGAAAAAAAAAAATAGGATACCCCACAGAACCAAAGTACTTTTTCATTCTGTTGCCATGTTCACAATTAAAACAACTGGGTACATTAAAAAAAAATTAAGTTCATCTGCAGGTGCCACCATGTAACTGAAAGTCAAAGAAAACTTGCCCCATAATCTTGTGTTTCTGGGACAAAAAAAAAAAAAAAACAACTCCCACATATCCACTGTGCCAAACTTCTTATGAAAACTGAAATTCTGCTTCTAAATCTAACCTATATAACCATAACCAAGCATTCTTTGGGATTACAGCTGGGACAGCACCAGTCCCATCATATTTTGACAGCAAATCCCATGCATTTTCCCACCAGCAAGAGGGCTCAGAGCAGGAGCTCTCTCAACTGTTTCTCCCAGGTATTCCTCCTGCTATCTTTACAGCTGGTCCTGCCTTAGTTAGCTGCAAATGGACTTCATCTCCTTGGATTTTCAAATCCTCCAGAGAGCTTTCAGTACAATTTCTAAACACAAACTTACTAGATGTGTTGTCAAATCTCACCACTTCTCACGCAATTTATTCCACTTATGATCTACTCTTCTCAGTTTGAGGGGCACAGACAAGGATAGGATAAGACACTTAATCCATGTGCTTCCATCCCAAGCAGGGAAGCAACAGGAGGTGCTCCACCCCTGAGAACCAGTCAGTGCAATCCAGATTTCTGATGTCAGGCACCTCATTCTTGCAGAAACTTCTCTGAAAACAGCCTTCATGCTAAGAGCAACTTACAATGTTTTCAAACAAGAGACAATTGTACAAGTACCTTCAGATGGTTCATGAACAAAAAGAAAAAGAAAAAAAAAAAGCCTAATGTATTATTAAGTCCAGATTATTATTCAACTTTATTCAAAAATACCAAAGGCTGCTTTGATAGATCTAAAAGCACCAGCAGCAGTCACTGCCCTTTGTACCTTGCAAGGAAGAGCCCCCAGCTAACAAAGGCCACATATGGACCATATACTGCTCTGAAGCTGCAGAGGCAACAGAGACTTCAGCAGATACTCCCAGTTGCAAAAAGCACCACAAAATCACTAACTTCACTCTTTTGCCTCTACTGACAACCAGCTCCAAGCCTTCACCCCAACAGCAGCTTCACAGTGTCACCAGCTCATGCCATCCCAAGACCAGCCTCAGGCTAGCAGGCTAAGAATCAGTCTTGTAACTTCCTGAGGTAGAAAGCATGATGCACTCCTGGTTTCCCTTCCTAAATTTGTGTGAATATTAATCCCACACACCTGTAAGGACCTTCAAGGCGGCTTCAGTCTCCATTGACTTTATCTATGCTGTAGAAAGGAGCTTTTTCTCTACTTCTTTACAAGCAGTTTTCAATGCTTTGAAATGCCACAGCTATTCAAAATGTTAAGGCAGAGGATGAAAGCTACAGAAACATAACTTCTTATGAACTAAACAGTGCACTGGGAAGAGATGGGCAAGTCTGGTGGCAAACGCTGCCACAGACAAACCTAACATATAATACATACACATGAGCAAATATCTAAGGTTTAGATATTTAAACGCATTAGATGTACATGAGTAATTATCTAGGTTTATCTTTTCTGATTTCCTTAGGTCACATGGAAAAGTAGGATCCACTACAACTTTATGTTGTTTGTCTCCAGACACCAATGCCTAGTTCATGCTTAGAATTTTCTCCTTGGCAATAATTTTGTAGAAAGGCATTAAGTTGCCAGATGCCTGAGCTTTTCCTGACAGTGAAATTTTACTTAAATAGTTAGAAGATCCAAGCTGACTTGTATCCTGTCACTGGGATATGTCACTTACAATATATCTTGCAAACGTATATTTAATTATTTGCCAAGATATTTCCCTCCCCATTTAAGTAAAACATTCATATTCAATTCATTCTGCTTTGGACAAATTAATATCTTTGCAGATTACCAATCCAAAATATCTGACAGGTTTTTTGATATATCTTTCTTCTGTAGTCAGCAGGAAGAGAATGTCCAGCATGATGGAAATGCACATTTGAACAGTCAGCAAACCAAATTGCCAATATGACAGCACTTTTAAAGCACCAGAAACTATTTGTGTGTATGTGGAAGGTGTTTTTCCTGCTATCACAGTTCTGAAAGGCTGTTAAGCAACGAGGAATTCGATTTGGACTGCACCAAAGCCCCCAAAAGTGAGCAGAGATGAGTACCTGGTGGAGAAGGATGTTAAGAATCAGGTGCATCCAAACATTCTTTCGGCTCCTGTTCCCTGCAAAATTGGATAAGAAATGAACTTGAGGAGTCTTGCAGCAAGGATGGATTCTGTATTTTTACAACTGAAAAGCTGAAAACCAGGATAATTTGGGGGAAAAAACATACTTTTCTGGTTGGTTGGAGAACATTTTAACAGGCTTCCGCAAAAGAGCAGAGAAAGACATGACAAGTCAAAAATGGTGTTCAAGAACTAGGAAGAGAAGCAGTCATTGGGAGGAACAGCATCTTTCCAGATTCTATAGCTGCTTCTTGCATCTCAAAGATGGACACCATTTATCCTCATGTAGTCTGGGACTAACACAGCAAATGTTTGAATGATATAAAGAAGAGAAAAAGTGGTTTGAGGTGATGCACAGGGTAGACATAGGCTTAGCAGGAACAAAACATGAAAAGAAATTTCAGACTGAACATCAGGAGACTACTCAAGCCCTGAATTTTATTGGACAGATAAGTATTCTCCAAGAGGGAAAGTGGAAATTCCATTCACTGAGCTATTTACATGTTCAGAAAATATTTTGTCATAGAAAATACCCTATACTTTTAGAGTTGGAAGACACACCATCATTTACTAGCTTTTTTTAACTCTAACTGAAGAACTGTCTATTACAACCATCAAGAACATCAACTACTGCTAGAACTGACATAAGCTTAGACAAAAATCCTTGAATCTTTCTCTTATTCTTCCTATCTTTATCTATTTTTCCTTTCTCTCTAAGCACTATCTGCAAAGAGTGAAGCAGCACGAAGTAGGGGTCATTTATGGTTTATTTTAAAAACCCACCCAGATAATTTTACCATTCCTCAAAGTATGACAACGATTATTAATAAAAACCAGTTTTGCTTATTGAACAAATCTTTCACAGAAGTGGAAGGGCACATTTCCATGTACAGCCCCCATCCCACATTACACCTGTATCACACAAGAAGTTTTGACAGAGTTACAAGACACACAGAAGGCTGTGCCTGGTGGCTAATCCTGCTAATCCCAGAAGTACCAGTGGTTGGAGGGGCTAAGGCTTGTCCAGCCAGGACTGCCAACCAGCCCAGCTGGAACTCAGAGCAGGACCAGGGGCAGCAGGCCCTGCCTGGCATGGCCCTGCCCAGTGCCACCTCATGGCACCACCAGCCACTGGCAGGACTCCCTCCTGCCTCTGCTCTACAAAGCTCCTCTGTGTGCTTCTCGTGCTTCTGTCTGTGCTGTGTGTCCATCTGCCTTCCCAACAGGGAGAGCAGGAACCTCAGCTACTACTGACATACAGGAATATGTTAATGGATAATGCAAAATACCTATTGTTTTCTCGATAATTACATTCACAACAGTAATTTATTGGCTGCCATTTGACAGCCTGACCATTTTCTAAACAAAAATTCATTTGAAATTAAGTTGCTGAAAATGGACCTTACCTTCTATCTATTCCCTTTTCCTCTACCACACTTCTAAAGATTGTAACATACTTCTCAAACTAAGTAAGCCTCTCCTATTTGGCAGAATCAGATTAGCAAGACTTTTAATCAAAAAAGAAACACATACTTAGTTTAGACCTAAGTGCTAAAAGGTATTGCCACATCTTGAAGAGGGCAAGCTCTCTATTGCAGACATTAAGTACTCAGGCTATTAAGGGTATTAATATTTTTCAGACCTGTAGGACTCTTAACTCTCTGACTCACTGTGTTTGGACACCTCATAGCAAAACTTTTTCTCCTGTGAAAGAAAGGCTCCTAAGGATACACAATTAACTCAGCTCCGTTCCTGACAGCAGAGTGCATCACAGCAGTTGTTGCTTCTCTCCCTCTCTCACTCTGTAAAATCACCCTGACACAGCATCAAAAACAACTGTAGTTTCAAAGCACAAGAACTATCAATTCAGTAGATAGCAGGACAAGCAAGAGCAGACTGTACACAAGTAGTTTTATCTATTTAACTACTTATACATTTATTTTGATGTTTGGAGAGAAACCTCTCTCATTTTTCCAAAATGTAGGTAGGTCTTCCTTCTTAAACTGAGTGTTAGAAATGTGATCAACTGGTCATACTAAACCTCTCTTTACCCTTATATTCAACTTGAACTGATACCATCATCAGAAGGTTGGCATGCTTATACATGTTATGTATTTTCTTGGATTTTTTCTGAAATCTTGACGATCCTAAGTATAATTTCTCTTTCTGGGCTGTGGGCTTTTTTGGCTTCAATAATAATTTCCTTTTTATTGCCAAACAGTCATCCCGAGCTACTTTTCCTTTATCTACAGCCTCCAGAACAAAGAAATTGGTAAAAGTCCTGGTGCAGTCATCCCTGTTCTTTACACAGATCCAAAATCTTCTCTGTGTCCTTGACATTAACAGTGGTTTTCCAAATCCGCATGTTCTGCACTGGAGGACAAATTAAGCACATCACCTCCTCTGCATTCCTCCTCTCAAACTAAATAATTGTCACATCCCTGGGCTTTGGGATAAAAGCACAAATTTTTTAGTCATCTCATTTCACCTTAAAGTCCCTTCCCAAATATAATTATAAATTTCTAAGCCAAACACCAGGGGGACTTTTTTTTATCTCTAATTTACTGTGGGTCCATCAACTTTGACCACACTTGAAGGTACATTTTCTCCCCATTAGTTCTGTCTAGTCAAAGAAGCTCACGTAGCGATGACGCATCTCTTGCAGATAAGGGTACCCGCTGATTTGATTTACTAAGGAAGCTAAATTTATTATGCAACATTTTACAAGTATAATTCTGCTTTCTCTTGATGGTAATAAATTCGATATCAATTCCCATGAGACAAGAGAACCAGTCCTTTTATTATCCAGACATGACCCCCAGAGCCAGATTCCATTTTAGAGACGGGAAATGACCATATCTCTGATTAAAAGGGAAACTTTAATCAAATAAAGTGCCTCATCAAGCGAGAGCCAAGATTCCAATACTCCTGACTGCAGCACAGCAACGATCCAAAGTCATATCTGCCCCCAACCCATTACTGCCTACTGCAAACGTGATATCCATCCCAAACAGGAGGTGCATCCTTCAGCCGTTTCCTCATCATCTGGGTAGCTGCTCCTCCCATGCTCACAGTCCCGTGCAGAAACATGTTCTCAAGAAGCTACCCCAGGGACTGTTGGAGGAATCAGAGGAGGGTGGACTTCGTAGTGTTTGGTTTGATTTTTTTCCCCAACTAAACCAGTCTCAGAGTTGACAAGTATCTTGACACTGTGCAGTCAAGTGCAGCAGCCTTGGCTTTTAGCTCAATACCCTTCCAGTTAGACTCTTCTATTCCTTCAGACACTTTCCTTCTACACCCTGAAATTAGCTTCTGAAGCATGCAGGATAATAACTTATTTAGAATCCCAGGTGAAGAGCTTTATCCCAATTGTCAGTGGTGAATTTCTGCAGTTTTACAGTAGATTTAGTAAGTGAGTAACAATGGTAACAATGACGATATGGATGTCTAGGGGTATTGTTATTTTAAATATGTTCTAAGGTTCCACCTCTGTGTAAGCACAATCAGATCTCTACGCTACTCCATGCAGGGATCCATCTTAAAGTCTTTCTGGCCATCGAGAATGTTTTCTCGCAACAGAGCAAGATACAGCAACTGACAGATAAATCATCTCCCTTTCAGCTGCGGAAGCCCGGCTACGCAAGCAAATGAAGTTGCCCATACTCCACATCCACTCAGGAACCGCTTGGCTGGGAGATGGGATTATTTCATGCAGCCTTCTGCAGAGATCCTCCTTGGATCAGCCCACATGTCAGTTCTGCTACAGAAGGAATGATATGCTGCTTTGTGCTAAGGAGTACTTCTCAATACCAAAGCGTCTGCACCGAGTGAGGCCCCCTGTTCCGCAGCTCTTCCAGCTGCCGCACTGGCCCGGCAAAATGCGGGCAGTAAGTAACACAACCGCACTTGAGGATTATTCCCCTGATGTTTGTCTAAGTGTTAGTAACACGCTCGCATGCAGGAAGACAGTTACTGTGTTGCTGTCAACGACTTCTAATGAAGCTTGGGTGGTCTCACGCCCTCCCTGAGGTGGGGCAAGGCTTAGCCCAGCCCTGCCAGCCCCGTTCCCCATTAGCCCGAGTCCCCCCGAGCGCCCCTACACCCTGCCCCGGCCGGCTACGCGGTGGCGGGCAGCCCCCCAGCAGCTCTCCGGTTAGACGGCGGCAGCACGGCGGCAGAGCCCGTGCCCGGCGACCTCCGCAGCCGAGCCGGGTTCC
>WEIU01012878.1:95634-128861 GCA_013389925.1 Aegithalos caudatus | reverse complement strand
CGCCGCGATGGGCGGTTCGGGAGGGAAAGGGCTCCTTCGGGGCTGAGGCTTAGGAAGGTCTCGGGACGTGCCGGCAGCCTCCGGCGGAGCGTGAGCGCTCCCCGACGGATCCGGCGCTACCACGGCCCGCAGGGAGCTCACGCCCGGCGACAGGGCGGCTCCTGGCTCCGCTCGCAATGTCCACGGCCGCGGCAGTGCGCGCTTCACTCGTGTATTCCTGACAACGCATACATTCCTCTTAACTTCAAGCAGAGATTCCTGAGAACTTTAAGCTTATCCTCCTGAAAACACTGAGAGTGAGGATGAATGGATGGGGGCTGTATGTATTGCCCCACCAACATCATATACAGCAGCTGCCTCCCAAGTCCACCGTGTCAGGAGAACTCAAGTATAAGCACATGGGCTTATTTTAGTCCTTCTCTGCTATCTGCTAGGAGAGATCAGTGCCTTTTGTTGTGGATTTGAGTTGCTGCTTTGAGCTGTGGGGAAGGCCACCCGGCTCCCCAGCCTGCTGTGACTTGCAGCCACCAAGCTAAGCTGCTCACCCTGGTGCTCCAGCTAAGCCAGCTGTAAATAAAAACAGCTAGGATTATATTTTCTCTTTTTTTTTTTTGCCTAATAACTTTGACAATGTACCTCACAGCTTTCTAGTGAGCAACTTTGAAGTCATCTTGAATTTCTGCAGGATTTTCTCCTGTGTCAGTTTTCTTGTCCCTTATTAAGCAAATACAGGATTGGGTGTGATGCTAAGCTGTCAGCACTTGAACCAGAGACAAAGCCTCCGTTCATCCCTGCAACAGAGAAAAGCACAGTTCAGGCTGCCACCTCCAAACTCTTTATCACACTGCTTTTACAGATATGCAGGGCTGTTAGTACTAGCACTTCCCAGAGACACTGAGCCAATACAGACTTTTAGCATGACACCATATTGCAGTTTTACAAACAGAAACATGAGGAGAGAAAGAAAGAACAAAAGTCCCAGCAAAAAGAATGCCAGCAGGATTTTTCCTTTAAGGGAGTACAGTTTGAGGGGCTCTAAAGACAAAATGGTCGCTCTGTGTCTGAATGCAGCTGGGGGGCTGAGGCCAGCCCATAAACACAACTGGGCAAGCCAACAGTCTTCCAAGAGTTACAGGACGTGCATTATGTGAGGTGCTGTGAACGTGTGTTTTAGGAATAGTGCATGGCTAAGTGATGAGCCCTGTGCAGCACACCAGAGGGAGCAGAGCAGTGCAGTGGGTTAATGTGGCCTTTCCATGAGGGAAATCGTCTCTCACCTGGGTTGAAATTGTGAGCAGATGACAGATCAACATGAGTTTGCTGTGTGGCTCATTGCAGGGCCTCAGGGACATCTCTCAACCTTATACAACCTATTTCACAGCACATGGCCCCACTGACAGCCAGTGCAGGGCAGGGAGAGGACAGGATCAACACAAGGTGTCAGTGACCACATACACCTTGCATGCTGAAGCTGCAAGGCTGGAATAGCCAAGCTAATTCCTCAGGAGAGGAATAATCCACAGCCATCTCTGCCTATTGCTAAACAAAACTCTTCAACTCACTCGCATACACTGTAGAGTTTAACCCAAATGGTTCTTAAAAGCTGTTGTAGAAGTAATTCTAGTGTCCTGAATGTATTAATTCCAAAGATCACAGAAAAAAATTTTTTTCTACATAATCAACACATGGTGTCTTTTATAGTTTGCATACACACGGTGCAAAGTAATTACAAGAAAACCAAAAAACCTCTAATCTATCAAGACATGACTGAACACAAAAAATTCCCTCTGCTTTAGCTGTACTTATGTACTGTCATAATTGAAGAACAATCACTTGGTGTGGTCACTAGCATATCAGAAGAAATGTGCATGTCAGATTCCTTCATAGAAAAGGAGTCAAGAGGCATCTTTAGAAGTGAAAACCAGGATAAGCACCAGAGAGACACGAGTGAAAGTATTTGCTCTGTCACAGATTACTTGTGTGACTTTGGGCAGGTTAAGCTGTCTCCCTGGATAAGTATATGCTATTTGGAAAGACTGCTGTATGAAGCAGCTCAAACCCAAGGTACAGCTTCCTGCCAGCCCTCCCACAGGCAGGCTCACAAGGTCCCCCAGCCCATACCTAATGTCCCCAAAGAACTGATACCCTGTGAGATTCTAGGCTGCAGAGGGCAAAGGCACATCTCCATCAAGCTCTTTTTTACATCTAGCACAGCACTTCACTGTACCCATGGAGCAGTGCCATGAAAAATACATTCAAAGGCTGTGGTGCTTTCATATGAAATGGTAAGGGGAGGAAATATAAGATCCTAATATAGAAAAATGCAACATTACTATTTCCTGTGTCAACATAAGTACATTCAAAGAAAAGTCCCCTCTTTCCTCCAGCCAACATATAACAGTAATACAAAGCACGCAGACTATGCCACAATAAATTGCTAAGTAAATTAGTGACAAAATAAACCACGCTGAGAAGGGACCTTTTATGAGCATCAGATAGTTCTGAATAAATAAATTTAAAGCAAAATGAGACAGAATGTCAGAGCAATCTCCACAGGGCTCAGTTCAGCTACTTTGAATGTTGTACTTCTATTTCTCTTCAGGTTTGCATTCTGAAGCTTCTCTGTGTGTTTGTGCAGGGAATACTCCCCTCATACATTTTGGTTATAAATAATGGGTACTGACAGGACTTTAAATCTTTTCTATTTCCAGAACTGAGGCATCAGGCTCCATAAGTGCCCCCAAGTGACTTCAATTTCTGTCCTCAACGAAAGATACCAAAAGAAATGCAGGAATGCCTGACCTAGAAAAAAACATGCAGAAGAACGAGAAAGATACATGCAGTAAAGATGAAAGAGTAAGTAACTCTTTCTGGGAAAGCAAAAAGGAAAACAAGAAGATGACTTAACAACTTTTAATTCTGTAAATTAATATCATCACTGTAACCCAAGCTCTGTTCTAGAGCAAATTTTTTCATTTCAAGGGAACATGAGTTATCCTGCAACAGTTTCTAGCCAGAAACCTTGATCTAAGACTAGTGCTTCTCATATCCAAATAAACTCTTTCTCCCAACGTCCCCTGAAGAACTAGAGTAAATTAAATATTATTCTGCAACAAATATTTTTATACTACAAAGCCAGAGATGGCATGAAATTATTCATGCTGGTACAGCACTATCAAACTATCACATATGATTAATTTTCAAGCTGCTTTATAAGGTGCAGGGTGTGTATTCTTTTCAATAGTCAGCCTCCAGATTTTTTTTCTAAGCAGAGTCATAAACTGCACAGGAACCTTACCCAGAAAGACAGAGTCAAAACCAGGTATCAAAAAGAAATAATAGCACATCTGTTTCCAATGACTGAGAAATCAAGGACAGAAGAAGTATGTCTTGACTAAACATAGCTTGAAACGGTAGAATTGCCATTCTTTTATTTCTGGGTGTATTACAGGCTAAATTGGATTTGCATTTCCATTAATAACAGGTATGACACATTTCATGAGTATCTAAAATCTTTGGTTTCTAGATAGGGAACATAATGCAACACTGACTTTTCTGTGGATGTCAAAAGGCAGAGCTGGTACTTGAGCTCAGAGGACACCCAGTCCCTGCCTGCTGTTCATAGCACTTCCTCCACGCCCTGCATGCACTGGACTAACTCTGAGCAGCAGGTAGGACAGGTAACTGCTAATCCTTTCTTTCACCCAAAATCACATTGTGGCCTGCAATCCTACTAAAATAAGTGTCCATTACAGCAAGAGCTAGCAAAAAAATCTGAATGTCGCCTACTTTAGGAGATGGGCAAAAATCAAATTAGAAACATAAAGCCTCTAAAAGTACATGGCCTACACTAATCACTAATGGACACACATAGCTGCATTAGATGACCAATTCTCAACTAGGAGACACAGCTCCCTCCCTGAGGAACCACGCTTAGGGCATCACAATGTCTTGCAATTTCCCAGTCTTTCATGATTTATCTCTTTGCTTGAATTTCCCACTGCCCCCATAATTGCTCTGGCTTTTAAATGACTAATTACACTTCACTTGGTTAATTCTACATTAAAAAACAAAGGAAACTTAATTGCATGGACAGCATGTAACCCTTTTCTTCCCAGATACTATTGCTCCAAAGAGGGTAAAGGAAGTATGAGTAGAAATGCTTTATCAAGCCTTCTGGGGGGGTTCCAGACTGACTGACAGGGGAGGCTTGCCAGGGTAAAACACAAGCTTATTGAGGACTGTACCTAGTCAGTACTAATAAATTGGTAGACCTGCATGTTTTCTACTTCTATCATTATATAACCATTCATATTACCAATCAGACAAGTATTAAACCATGGTCTTACTAATCACAAGCTAAATGCACTTCTTTACTAATGAAATACCTTAAGATATTCTATTATTTTGAAATGTGTTTGCAGATTTCCTAGAGTTTAGCTCAGGGCATTTGCTTGTATCATGCCTCTTTGTCCTAGCGTTTCTAGAATTTTTACCAAGGAATAGTGTCCTCAATAATTTTCTACTAGTCCCCTGCTCTATCCATTTGAAATCTTACAAACAGTACATTTGTATTAATCAGGTCTCTCAACTGCTAAAAGACTAAATTAATTTTTAAAGATTTTTAAAATTAATTCTTAAAACAGAATAAATTAATTTTTATATTCATCAGCAACAAAAGAAAAAGTAAGAAAACAAAAGAGGACAGGTTGGAAACAAGTACAATTACTCTACTAATATGTATTTCTTTTTAATGACTAGGAAATACCAAAACTTCCAGTTCCACCACTGCAACAGACCTTACGCATGTACCTACAGAGCATGAAACACTTGGTGCCAGAGGAGCAATTTAAAAAGACCAAGGCCATCGTGGAGAAATTTGGAATTGCAGGAGGCCTGGGGGAATCCTTGCAGCAAATGCTTGAGGAAAGAAGTGAAAAGACAACAAACTGGGTAAGAAAATGCAGTGGAAAAAACAATTGCTGTGTTGGATGATGCTTATTTACAAGTCCTTTCTGATGCTCTCTATGCAATCACTGTTTTCTTCCAGCAGGTCAATGCAAACAGGGGTCATTTTGACCAAGGAATATTTCAGACATAGTAGGCCAGATTTTTAAAATTATGTCAAAATCCATGTCATTATTATGTTTTCAGATCAACAGTTTGTTGACATTAATGAGGACATGCATTCAACTCAGGTTCATGCACAGAAGTGTCATAACACCTGTAGGAAACACACCTTTTGGATGTAATTTCTTCCTTTGCCTTAAATAACAAGATTTAGAATTTTTATTAGAATGAATAATACTCTCTAATAGGGCTTTAAAAGTGCCTTGCACAGCCATCTACCTAAAGTTTCTAATCCAATCCAATTATTCTGGAATGGAATACTTCATTATAGGAATTAGTCTTTTAAAATTGAACTATTATTTGCCATTCCCTGTCATACTATACCTGTGTAGTTAGCCTGAAGTAGTTTGCCAAATATGCACATACATGTATATACATATACATCTATCACACAGACCATGCTGAGACCTCTGCCTTTATAAAAGTTCAGCTTTCTGCTTCCCAAGGCAGGCAAATTAGGTAAGCTATAGCTAAAGTAGGTTTTACTATTCCACAAAGTCGCAGTTCATGCTGCCCTCATAAACCATGTTAGAATATGGCAGCTGAAAATTAGGGTTTTATTGAAGTCCTTCCATCCCATCAGAGAAAATGATTTTATGGATTCAGTGAAATCCTGCAGGCTTGTTACTGATGTCAGTGAATTGTGGTTCTCTCTTTTGCGTGACACAAAAAAACTCCATAGAATTGCTGCTACAGTCAGGGGAAAAAGGCTACAGTGCTGTCAGTACTTTCATTTTAAAAGCAGTGCTTAATTTCTGAACAAAATGCTGCCCCAATCTTGTTTTCATATTGTGATTCATGGTGGCTAAACTAACCAGCATTTAAATAGTGTTCCTGATAGGAAATAATATTCCATAAGACAACTGCTCATTTGAACACTTATAGCATGAAAATTATGGAGGAAGGATGCATAAGTGTTTTCTGAAATTGTGACAGTATTAAATTTTGGTTATTGAAATAAATATCTGATTCTTAAGGTAAATTAGAAATGATTTTATTTGGAATTTAACTTGCCAGGAGTATATCTCTAGCATGCTCCCCAGAAGACTCCAGAGACTGTGGGGGAAGCATCTGTTCTAACAGCAATGAAATATCTCGGAGGAAAACTTTTTCAACTGATGCATGCATTTGTAATTATTTTTGCATAATTTCGTTGTTGTTTATAGTTACCATATGCAAAGCTGCCCTCTCAGAAAGACCATTTGATCTTTTAATGAAAGCCTCCATTTTCCAAATAATCATTCTTCAATATCTGCTCAAACATAAAGGAATGCAGTTACTGTTCATCTGTGTTTCCAATAAAAATGGTTAGAAATTTAATGTGTGTGTCTGGGTCAGGAATCAGCAGTCTGCATTTGTGTCAGTGGACACAAAGGGAATTCTCCAGGGGCCCTGTCCACATGCCACTCTCTGCAGGACTGAACCATTAGGCTTGGGAAATTCTTCTCCTGCTCTGTCTTGCTACAGGACAATATCTGTTGGCTAGCAATGGAGCATCTTGGCATCACTGACAAATATTTGAAGCCCCCTGAGAAAAGGCATCACTAGTAAAACCCTGGCCCTCTCTTAAACACATACTAATTGCTGTGCAAGAGTTAACCTGTTGTATTCAAATATTTTCTGGTTGTAGAGAGAAGTAAACAACAAAATACCCAAAGAACCCCAATCTGGAGCTTGTTTAGTTTTTAATGGAACTCACTGTAAATTGCCATTGATTGAGAAATAGGATTATGGAATTGTGGCTGACTTCTGCTGAGCCGAGGTCACAGAGCCCAGACTGAAAATGCTCAGCAGCTCCATTAATCAGAGCCTATGGCTGACACCAGGAGCACCAGGCACTGTCCCCTCACCTCCAGACTGATTTCTGTGTGCTGTTGGCAGCTTTGAGATGCTGTGTCCCCTTCCCTCAGGTGTTTAACTACTGGCTGGATGACATGTACCTCAACAACCGCCTGGCCCTCCCAGTCAATTCCAGCCCCGCAATTATCTTTGCTCGTCAGTACTTCAAGGACGTAAATGACCAGCTGAGGTAACGTATCACAACTATGCAGCTTTCCCTAAATGAAAGGATACTTTAAATGTATGGCTTTGGCAAAAGGAAATCAACTTTCATTAAAAAATAAGGGCTGTAGACATTAAAATTATTTCCCACGAGGCCTGCTGACTGAGGGCAGTGTTTCTGGGATAACTCATACTGATATTCAGAAAGAAAGATGTCATTACTATTACATTTATTGCAGGAAAAAAATGCCGTGGGATTTATATTTTTAAGGAATATTTACAACAGCAGCTTTTTACTGTACATGATTCAAGTAAATCACTTTGTGATGGAAAAGAATAAATACTAATTTCTGACACACAGTTTCAAGGAAAATAATCTTTAACATCGCTTCACTATGACTCGTAGCCACCCTGCAAACTGGAAAGGCCACGCTGGCATTAAATTGTCCCTCTCAGATGCACAAAAGGGCACCAGAAACACAGGGGATCTAAGAATAAGAATTCAGAAATCATTCTTCCCCAAGAACACTGCTTCCTTCAGGCCCATCAGTCCCAGCCCTGAACTGATCTTTCTGCTTTGAGCTGCAGTGGGCAATTACTATCATTTAAAAAGTAAGAAGGTAAGCACGTATCCAAGCACAGAATATACCTCTCTAGACACCCTTAAAACAGGATTCCATTCTTCAGCCTTTGCCAAAACATTCTTCCTTTTAAAACAGTAAAAAATCTACCTTCATATAGTGCAATTTTCCTCTTTGCTTTTTAGCACTCTCTAGCTGCTCATTACTGAAATAATTAACTGCATGTGAATTTATGCTGTTATAAAACAGCCAGAAGCTTGAAACCAATATGCATTATTTTATCATTTTACATAGACAGCTAATGCATCTTTTTACTTTACTTTAAACATAACTATAAATGCTTCCATTCATTACAGACTAAATTTATTGTGCACACAGCTTTCAAAAAACCTCCACCTTGCATTTTCTAATGCACATGCTTTAACAAGGAAATATTTTTCTCAGAGCCTCCCATTCTGACACAATGCAAACGGACAATGTCAGGAAATAATACACCTGTCCCACAGCTCTGCAAAAAGAATATCTGCTGAGGACAGGAAGTACTCTAATACTGGACAGGTTATGAGTATTGATATTGAAACCCATGTGAGGATTCTATTAAATATTCACTCTTTGCTCCCATTCTCTAAATAAGCACTTTCAGGCTTCTTCCTGTGGTAGTCTGTTTAACCATTTGAAGGAACTGTCTCTAAGATTTCATATTTCTTTTGACGTGAATTAATTTAGGTTTTGGGTGGGGGCAGGGAGCACTTCTTGCCAAGCCAGAAGACTTTCTCTCCTTATGCTGTGTCATCAATCATTCAGGCTTTCCTGTGTCTCCCAGAAACAGCCCAGTGTTGCCAAATGACAGAAGACTGATGTCACTTCTCTCTGCTACTTGCAGGTTTGCCGCCAATCTCATTTCAGGAGTGCAAGACTACAAAGCTTTACTGGACACGTAAGTAGCTTGGAATGAGAGCTTGAGTATGCACAGGGATTCTGATTCAAGGCTGCTCTCAGTACAGAGCTGGGCTGTATTGCACCTCTCCGCCACGGGGAAGGGCTGGGGCTCCAGCATGCTTCAGGGAAATGCTTCAGCTTTTTTGTTTTTTTGTTTTTTTGTTTTTTTTTCCTTTCTGCTGTATTCCTGCAGTGTAACAGATTGAAGAAGGATCATTTTTGATGGCTGGCTGTCATCACTCTGGCAGGCAGGGCACAGCCCAAAAGGACACACACAATTTGCCTAACAGAGTTACTGAGAACACAAGAGGAAGCTTGTGCTCCCCACACCCCAAGGGCAGCAGCACTGTGGTTACACAGCCTGCACACCTTTCCTGGCACTCTCCTCTTACAACAGCACTGTCCCACCTCCCTCTCCCCAGAGAAATCACACATCCCAACGGGGGAGGGAAGTCTCACCACAGAAAGGCTGGCTCAGTAGCTAATAAAAATAAGTTACTCATGCTCTTGTTACTTTCTCAATAAAAACACAGGGGAAATACATGATTCTTCAAGTCATGTATGTATTATGCACCTGTACAAGGAAATAAGTGATACAGAGAATTTGGGACCTACAGTGACTGTCCCTGGTTTGACCCGAAACAGCTCTGAAGACATGGGTAACCAGGATCCACTAGCAAGAACATTACCCCTCATAAGCTGTAAACCTCCTTGCCTGCTTCTTCACCTCTGCCCCTGTCTGACAAGTTTTAAGCTTAGTCCTCTTTTGTAGAAGGAAAATCTCGGCACTGTAAGATCTTCTTCCTCCTGTGGTCTCTGCAGCCTCTCCTGACCAGCAGCACCATTATTTCCTGCTGCAGTATCAGTGGGGTATTTTACAATCCATAATCATAATTGCCACTGTGAGAATTTTTTTTCTAGACACTAAAGAAGCCTTTTAAGAGACACTGGTTTCACCCACCTTCCAATCAAAAAAAGAATAGGTTTTCAGCACATATTACTCCGTAGGTCTAGGTAAAAATTAGCACAAAAGCAAGGACTTGTGGAAAACAGAAATTCCCACTGTATTGCCCAAGTCATTCCTGTTTGTCAGGCACAGCCCTCTCACACACTCTCTAACCAGTCAGCACAGTACAGGGCTGCTGTGATTTGCAGGGAATTTCATCAGTACCTTCCTTTGAGGTGCTTGTCTTTCCCAGCTGTTTTGCTGACTTCCATCCTGCCAAGTTCCTGGGGTCCCATCTAGGCAGGCTTCCTGTGCACATTGCAAAGCTGCTTGTGACCTGCTAGCTCCATTTCCACAAGATGATAATGCAATCGCTTAATGAACATGCATGAAGCTGCCAGGAATGATGTATTTAACTTTGGTATGGGAATTCATCTATTTCCCTTATACTGTAATCTCATTTTATTATTCAATTTATGTTATACCTGATCTAATTGTAACAGAACAAAGGACAGATTAGATTTCTTTTCTTTTCTGTCTCTCTCCCCTCTTTTCCTCTGGCTTTGTTTTTTCTCCTTCTCTGCAGCCATGCTTTACCTCCTGATTTTTCTCGTGGACAGCTGTCTGGTCATCCTCTCTGTATGAAGCAATACTATGGACTCTTTTCTTCCTATCGTCTTCCAGGACGTACCAAAGATACCCTCGTGGCACAGAAAAGCAATGTAATGCCAGAACCAGAGCACATCATTGTTGCTTGTAACAATCAGGTAGTTTTCTTTTTTCATACCTTTCTATATTTCTTAATTTGCTTAAATTCACTCCAGAAGAGCCTAATCTAATCTCTGTTCAGAAATGCAATTAGCGTGCTGTGTATGAGCTCACTTCTTACCAAGTGTTTGCGGTCGATATTTCCAAAAGATGCTTCTGCAGCATTTTTGTCCTTGGCCCACATTGTGTTCCAAGTACAGTGATGCAGAAAGGAGGAATGTGGCAGAATTCATTTGCTTTCTCTTTCAAACAAAAATGTTTAATAAACAGAGATGAAACCACAGAGAAAAAAGAATCCTATTAGAGTGCATTTGCTGGAAATGCTCTTCTCTTGACAGTCAAGTATTGCCACACAGGTCATGGCAACTGTACCACCATCACACCTATGCATGGCATAGACAGCAGGTAGGGGCCCTAAGCTATGCCTGAAGAAGTTAACACAGGTGCAGACAGAAATACTGAAGTGTTAGAGTGAATCTGCCCCAACCAGTAATTGCCAGGGAGCAGCAGAGTCTGTTTCCTGGGCATGGTACCTTAGAGCCCAGCTTGACTATTTACACTACTGGAGCCAGGCCTGCAGGTGCTCTTGGAATGAGAGGTAGGTTCCAGTGAAGTGCTTTCTGCTTTTCCAGGAAGTGCAGGAAATTTTCTAGATTCTCGAGGTTATATTCAAATAAACAATACCATGAAATTTACTTACATACGGCCCGATTTTCTCTCTCCAAGGTTTTTTTAAGCTTGTTCAAATAATGCATATTTTATTTGAGTCCAACATACAATATAAGTCCTCTATGGCAGCTGGCATTACATTGCTGTTAAACCACAGGAGGGGTGAGCCCTGGGCCATTGCCCAGTGGTTTTATGTTCCATTGCATGCAGTCCTGGCTCTCCAGGCAGGACTTCAGCATCTCAACACCTACCCAGGTGACAGCAAAATGTTGGACCACAAAGGGTCCAATCCACCTCTGACTGATCTTTTGACTTCTGTCTTTTTTTTTTTTTTCAGTTTTTTGTTTTGGATGTTGTCATTAATTTCCGTCGTCTCAGTGAGGGAGACCTTTTCACTCAGTTACAAAAGATAGCAAAAATGGCAGAGAACGAAGAGGAAATGCTGCCTCCAATTGGCCTGCTGACAACAGATGGAAGAACAGAGTGGGCAGAGGCCAGGATGATCCTTATGAAAGGTTAGCAGCAGCAACCCCAGCTTTCTCTTCATCATCTTCCTCCTCACCATCACTGCCTTTCTTTGCTGAGGGCAAACATCACAGCAAACACAGGACTGAATGTGCAACCCCACTGCTGAATTTTTCCAGCAGTAGGAAACTCAGTACGTGTAAGATGTGTGTTGCCAGGGGAGCAGCAGAAATGGTTTGTCCCTTTGGCTCTGTATGTTTAAGTGTTATGCCATGTAAAAACCCTCACTCCATTCCTTGTTTTTCATCACATAAATTACATTACATCGGATTTTGTGATTTGTCTCTTTCTTCATATCCATTTTGTACCAAGAGGAATGATGTATCTTAGCTTTTGGAAACTATTTGATATTACTGACCTTATCCCACAAAAGCATCTGCAAGTGAAACACCTATTGAATCTAGTTGTGTACTCTCTCTAGTCAATGGAGAAGGTATCAGGGCCGATTCAACCAATTTTTAAGTAAGTATCTAGAAAAGATGGTACCAGTTATTATCTGGGACCACTCTCTCTCTCTTTTCCAACAGGCAGCATTTAGCTGTCTCAGATTCTGGACTTAAATATCAAACTTGGAAGCAGATGAAAATAAAGGGTGGGGTTAGTGACCTCTATCACATCACACCTATGTGTTTTACCCTGAGGCTAAGTGATATAAACATCCTCTTGTTGCCATTTTACGTCTAAAGTACTTACTTTTTCATCCCCAAGAAAACACTAACTCATCTCTTTAGTTCAGCAATGCCACAGAAAATATTGCTGTTTTACTAATGCCCTGGAATATTACAAGAGTTGCCAATAGTCTCAAAATAAGTTTATCATCCTAAGGAAGATACCCCTTTTCTTATTAAAGTTTATCTGTGCCTATAAAAACTCACTACAGATACACACACACACACACACACACACACACACACACAGTCCTGGCCATTATTTCAGCAATATTATATAGCATTAGTCTCATCTTTAAGCTTTCCCCTCCTCTTCCCATCATTTCTCTTTGAAGAAAGAGACAGAAAAATAACTTATTTTAATGAAAATTGAGGTGAACACCTAATCATTTATTTTCATGCCATATTAAGTAAAACAGTCAATGCCTTGAAACTTACAGCAAAATTATCTTTGTTAACCCACATCATCCAAAAGAAAAACAAAAAGCAAAATCAACAAAAACTAACAAAATCTTCTCCATAGTGTTTTTAGATTGCCTGGCATTTACCAAAATATTTATTTTAATCAGAAGGCAAACCAACTCAGTTATGCAGCTGAAAAAACAGATTCTGCACTAGTAAATCTCAGCACCTTGATGTGAGCCTTCTCTAATCTAAGCAGGAATCCCATCCCAGACCATTCATGTTAGCACAGCTCTTCTATATAAGTGAATGAATGCACTGCTGTTACACATGGGTATATGATCATTAACAGCCCTTTTTCTTTCTTATCTGTGACGGTGAAATGTTCCTGCACCAATAAATAAGAGAGGAAGAGAGAACCTGGGAAGCAGTGTGGGTGCAAGGGTCACTCCACAGCTGCTCTGTGCTGGGCAGGGCAAGAGAGAATCCTTCAGGCCTGCACAGAGCTGCAAGGACAGCATAGGTCTTCTAGGTGAGAAAATGTCCAAGGTATTATAATAAACCCAGCCATCACTGATTTATAAACACACTCAGCATTGTAACTGCACAACTAGCTTGCTCTTCCTAAGTGTATGAAGTGACTGGCTACAGTCCCATGCATACTACTATCTGAATTTGATTCAAAACTGTCTTCTCATATATTCCTTTATAAAACTAAATTAAAAAACCCCAATTAAACAACAGTTGGCTGGCCAATTCAATGCAACTGTGTATTAGAAAGGAAGAAATGTCTTGCAGGGCTTTAGGCTTGGTCTTACTCTCCTCTGTTTTAGCTCTTCTTGCAGATACTTTCAATCCCAAGCCATGGTTCACAAGTTCTTGTGCAATTTATTGCCTGCCTTCACATGTTAATTTTCAGTTTTTGACCAGTCCTCTGGATATGTCTGTTTACTTCTGTAAAGGCATCTTTCCCCTACTTCTCTATTTCTGTCACAGCTTAATTTTATTCCCTCTAATACCTAGACTCCAGATACCCTGAAGCCATATGTCAGACTAAGGGCTTCATATCTGTCAAAGATGTGTGGGTAGCAGCCACAATGAAATATATACAAAGCTATCAAACAGTGTAAAGTAGAATGCTGAGCAAGCTGTGAGCAGTTTGTAAATCACTCTCCAAGCTGTTTTTCCTCAAAGATGCCTGCCTGCAAAGACCAGGAGCTGATGTATACAGGCCAAGTTCCATTCACAAGGATCTTTTCAGCCTTTGCACCAATGCACCCAGACCATCAGTGAAAAAAATACCACAATTACGGTCAGCCCTGTAAGTGTGAGATACTAGAAAAGCTTTACAGCCAAGTGGAGAGGGATGTGTCTCCTCTCTTACAAAGCTTCTGAATGCTTTTGAAGACACTCCAAAAGGACACTGGTGTTTGCATTTTGCAGGGCAGCAACCTCTGCACGCCCCATCAAACACAATCTCTTGGCTCAAGCCTTTGTAGGAGCTGGCAGGTGCTCCAGCTGCTTTCCCTAGGACTCTTCTGTTGGCGAGGGGACACAACACACTCTGCACTCCACCAGGTCTCCAGGGAGCCTGCAAGAAGTCAGGCTGACCATCTCTGTCCCTTGGGCTCCTGGCTGCTAATGCTGCCTTGCAGGAGCCACCAAACAGCAATAGGCAGTACCTTACCATAACCTGCACAAGGCCACAGCTCCCCCTCTTCCTTCTCAGCCACTGCTGTCATGGCCTCCTCTTCTCTTGACACATTTTTAATTTCTTGCATATTTGGTCTCTTTTTCACTACATAGTGTCTGGAGAATGAACCTGGATGGTAACAAGTGTCTGGTTTTTTATAGCTCCTGACTAACCTATGTTACTCCTCCTGGAAAGGTGCATTATTTCTCACTATAAAAAATGCTGTTCTTTCAGACAGTCAAGCTACTTTACATACTTGCAAACCTTGAAAACACACACATGTTGAATGGCCCTATATTTCAAATGCAAATCAGAATTGTTTAATTTTAAATATTTTTCCATTCTTTCAAAAAAAAAATTTCTGAATTGAGCATATATTTGTTGACCTTATCCTAGACTTGAAAGAAGTGTTGATCAATCTGAATTCATATGTTTTGTTGAGAATATTCTAAAACAAATTTACATTTACACCAAAATCTAGCAAAACTGGTGGATGAAAGCTGATCTGTTAAGAACAAAAAGAATTTTATATTGATGCTTGAAAGCCCTTTTTCCTTTGGTCTTGTTAACAACCATATAACAGCAATTAATAATGTTATGTATTTCTAACAAAACATGTTCTTGTTATAGGTTGCACACTTCTATCTTTTCAATTAGGAACTGTAAAAAGTGCTCACAGTTAAATATTTCCTATGCTTCAAAGTGCTCCTCAGATGCAAACAAACTCTTAACCTTTGTAATATTTCCGAGTTAGGCAAAGAAACTGAGAAACACATAAATACATCATAATACATCATAAATGAGGACAAGGTAAAAATACCCTCAGTAGTCCAACCATGTAAGAAGAGTCTCAGGAAAGGGAAAAGAAACAGAAGGAGATACAGAAAAGCCCATTTTATTCTGCAATACAGTAGTGACAGGAGAGCAGCGTAATGTGGCAACCCATGGTTTTGGCAAAGCCATGTTCAAAAACTAAAACCCCAAAACCTCTCCCACAGATGTTTCCTCATGATGTAGACAATATAACTTGATGATCAGAGACAGGAGAGACAAGAGGGTTTTAATACAGTAAGACAAAACCAACACAGACCCTGCTGTTTGTTATTCTGAAAAGGGTTCTCAAAAGGGAGAACAACACAAAAACACTCCAAGCTCTGCTGTTCCAGGGCAGAATACTGCAGCAATAGCGTGAGCTCTGACATTTTCTATTTTCCACCTGTCCCCTGTAACTGTTATATATAAAATAAGTAAGCAATGCTGGCTTTAAGAGTAAAATAGATCTATTTTGTAATATAATTATTTCAGGAAATGAAAGGCAGAAAAAGAAAGTGGTTATTATTGAATCATGTGAGAGATACACAGAGTTACCAAAGTTAACACAGGAATTAATGCCGTGGCATAATGCTCCCTTGCACGAGGTGACCTCCAGCAGAGGGAAGCTCTGCAGACAGCAGCTCATTGCAGAGTCAGGGTCAGATCTCCAGGGCCCTCCAAGGCAGAGGGTTCCCCAGCCAGTGCTGTGCTTGGAGGGAGGAGGATGTGAACATTTCACTGTCTCATGCCCAGACTCCACCAACCGCGACTCCCTGGACATGATTGAGCGGTGCGTGTGCCTGGTGTGCCTGGACAGCCCCAGCGCCGTGGAACTCAGCAACACAAACATGGCCCTGCAGATGCTGCACGGAGGAGGCTGCCATAAGAACGGGGCCAATCGTTGGTATGACAAACCCATGCAGGTAAAGCCTTGCAGAGCTGTGTAATAACATTACTTGCATGTTGTTTTGTGGTGGGACCACTTAGAGTTGGGTGGGAGAAAGAGGGGAAGGTGGTCTCAGCATCTGCCAGGACAGGTTTGGTGTGAGCAGGGCTGTAGAAGCAGGGACACTTCCACCTTTTCCAAAGCTGCTCTTTGCTCTTGATATAACACAGATATGCAGATGTATGAGTAGGTAAACATCAGATATTTAAAAAATGCATTTTTATACACTGAGTCAAATGGGAAGAAAATTCTGACCCAGTATCCCAGAATTTAAAAAAAGCACAATATTTTTCTTAGTTTACTCTTACACATTTTCCTGACATCCTAGAAATGCTACTGCATATAATTTGGCATGTGTTTAAGTCCTCACTTAACAGACTGTTTACTCATTTAATGACATCCTTGTTGAGACTTTCCTTAAGTATTGACTTCTCCAGCCTTTTTCCCATCAGATTTTGATTGTCATATTTTAAAGCGTCACACTGTTATTTCCACACTTTGCAATAGACCCAGAGTGAAGTGATGTATTAATCTCCAACTGTCAACAATGTTGACACCTTATGAAAAATTGAAAAAACCCTGACTGATACATGGCTTGCATAATTCTTGTTGCTCTTGCCATATCTAAGAACAGCAATGTGGAAAGAGAAACCCCTAAAATAATTTCACTTGCACCAACTTACCCAAGTGCAAATACATTTCAGTAATCATTCCTGATTAATGCCACAGCAAATTACATTTTTAGAAGACTCTTTTGAAGAACAAACTATTTGTCTTTAGAACACCTAGGACCCTGTTGTTTGCAGGGTCAGGTGTTGAGATATTTCAGGCAGATGAGAATAAACAACCTTTTCTTTTTGTCTACTATCATAAGGCAGCAGAAAAGAAATTGTGTAGAGTGTGGGAGATCTTTGTCTGTCCAGATGTATTCAGGCCAAAGAAGTTCAAAGGTGAAGAGAAATTCTTAAGGAAGTAAGATCCCATTTCCTTTCATGCAAACACACATTATGTAGGAAGTCATTCTCACAGTAGAATTTATTCTTTCTCTCCATATTCTTCCTCACCTTTGCAGTAAGGCTTCAGAAAATGTCCAGGTGAACTTTTTACATCATGCCCACACTCTGAAAACCTCACGGAAAGCAGGGAGGCAGAATGTGTGTGATACAAATGTGCAAGAGAGAGCTAAGTGGATGAAGTCCAGCCAAATGCACTTCAAAACAAGTGTGGGGAAAAACCCAGAAAAATGACAGGAAAGCCTAGACATCTGCTTTTGCATGAGATGCAGAAGTTCCAAACTGCATGGGTGTATCACAGAACTGGAGTGCAGCAGGTTGTCACCAGCAGTGCCATGTGTACACAGAGAAATTAAGAATGAAGGCAAATAAGAGGGAAATTAAATGAAGAAAGCATCTAAAAAAAGAGATTCAAAATAAGCTATGAGAAAGGATGAGCTTTGTAATAAAATGGGATCCTAAGGATTTCCCAGATACAGATGTTTTATTGTCCTCAAAAGCGGAAGGAGAACCCTGGCCTGTCTTTGCATTGATGCGTTTTCTGTACCATAAAACAGATGCTAAATCAGATTTTCAGATTCCATTGGGAATTACTAAAATTTACATTCTCACAGGATTCAGTCCCAAATAGCAGCCTGAAAGAGATTCAGTGCAACACCTTTCACAGGACAAGCAGGTCTCCTGCAGTAAATCTGCAAGTCTCCCACTGATCTGTAGGGCAAGGACGTTCCTGATACAAGCAGTAAGAAAACTGCAGGGGAACGATAACACCTTTGTCAGATTTCCATCACAGGTAACTCACCCAGAACACAATTTATTCCCTGTAAACGCTGCACCTTTTCTTCTCCTTGTTTAGTTTGTGGTAGGCAGAGACGGGCTCTGCGGGACCGTGTGCGAACATTCCCCTTTCGACGGCATCGTAATGGTGCAGTGCACCGAATACCTGCTCAGGCACATGTGAGTTCCCTCGCCATTCATTTTATACCCATTCCAGCCCCTGGGAAGCCTCTGCCACTGGCACTTTTCCCCTGGTGCACAGAGGCACTAAGACACATAAAACCGTTGAAAAGCAGTGATTTGCCTGCTAAAAGAGCAGTGTATTTAAATGGATTATTCCTGTGACCTTAATGACTTCTGTCTCACATACCAACAGGAAAGAAAATTCCAAGAAATTAGTCCGAGCTGATTCAGTGAGCGAGCTTCCTGCACCACGGAGACTAAGATGGAAGTGCTCCCCTGATATTCAGACACATTTGGCATCAGCAGCAGAAAAACTCCAAAGGTAGAACAGATGCCTCATTTTTCTCAGCCGTGACTGCCAGCTGGGAATTACCCCCAGCACATTGCACAGGCTCCCTCCTAGGGGCCTCCTGTCTTCCTGCTCCTCCTCTCCTCACCAAGCTGCACATACCCAGCATCCCTCTGCAGGACAGACTCTTATGGGCTACAGCTACTTGTCTGTATTCAGGAATTGCATTACCGTTGTTTTCCTTCCATCTAAATATTAGGAACTCTAAAAACCACTGGAAAAACAGCTTGCCCATATTTGCACAGGATGCAAACAATGCAGGTCCTCTGTTTCTGTGGATGTCTCTTATGGGTTGAGCTGACTCAGTCTGAAGCCAGGGCAATAGGGGTAGGTATAGAGAACAGTAGAATACAACTGTTTGAATAAACAGTTTGAATTTGGGAATGTAATTTGTTTACATTCATATTGCTCCTACAAAGTCTAGTTTTTCTGACTCTATTTCCAGGCTGTCAAAGATTTGCATGATCTTTGGGAGAGGGGGCAGCAATAAGATCTCTTTCTCACCATTCAAGCCTGTGATCTCTCTGCAGAGAATTAACACATTGTCTGCATGATCAGCTGTAAGCACGCACAGTGCGGTTGTATTAGATGAGACCTCAAAGTGGCTAGAAAGATACATAAGAGTGAGAACATTCAGGATGCAGAATAACTCCTTTGTGTTTTTAAATAAAGGTAATAGTCCTCTAAATTGAATCTTGCAAGGACCTTAAGGCCTTCATCAGGTCCAAAATGCACCCAAATTCTCACACCAGTAAATCTCTTAGACATTTGTCAAGAAGAAAGGAGACCCTTGCCTTGGCTTCAGGGGTAGAAACAGTAAGGTTGCTGGATTTTTGGTTTGTTATTTTTTCTCTAAAAAAAAAGCATCTTACTCAAACAAACAGACTTGAGTGCCACAGTTAAGACTGCAGATAACAAGTCTGGTGTAGAATCTGTATGAATAAAAGTTACTGACTATGAACAAATTACCAAAGACCAGGACTGTCTGCAGTGCAGGAGGCCACTCACCTCTAAGAGGATTACTGGCAGGAAAAGATCTCTGGGTTTTATTTGCAAACAGAAATGGGACAGAATATGGTTTAGTGGTAGATAAGGTAGGGTAGGTTAATGGTTGGACTTGATGATCTAAGAGTTCTTTTCCAGCTTTAACAATTCTATAATATTCTTACATCTACCCCTGCAGTAACTGCCTTCTTCTTGTTTTCCAGAACAGTGGAAAATCTGGATTTTATTGCCTACAAGTTTGTGCACTATGGAAAGGAGTTTGTTAAGAAACAAAAGATTAGCCCAGATGCCTATATTCAAGTAGCACTTCAGCTGGCATTCTACAGGTAAGGTTAGTTCAATTCATAGGAACGAGGTACACAAGGTAGTGGGATTTTATACAGAGGGTCCATTTCTTCCTCAACATTCAAATAAATGCCTCCTTCATGGAATGAGTGATCTTGCCTAATGACTGTAGGGAAGACAAGATAGAAACTGATACCTGGTTCTGGGAGGGAGTTCTCCTTTCCTTCACTCCCTTTCCCTCTTCTTGCTCTACCTTCCCATCCCTGTGACCCGCACATGCCATTCCCAGCCAGTACCCCCCTGACAGCTGTCCCTGTGCTTGGTGTAGAGAAGGTGAGGGAATATGGCAGGAATGTCTGTGGCAGCAGGAGCTGGGGAGCCCAGGTCCCTGGGGCAGAAACACCACTGCTTTGCCTCATGGGTAGCTTGGGAGGAACCATGGCAGTGACCACACCTGATCTCTGGCACCACAGGCTGAAAAGCATCCACTACAGCACAGCATATCAGATGAGAGTTCCTACACAGAACATTAAGCACTGCTGTTCCCTTCTTCACAGGGATCTCAAGATTTGATAACATCCTCTAATTTCCATGGTCTCACCAAAGCTAAAAGCTCTTTTCTACATTGCCAGAACTCCAGAGTAGAGACAGGTTACATGGTTTCCTGCAGAACAGCCTATTACACAAATAATTCTTTATCACGTCAGATTAAATCCCAGAGTGGTCTTTACCTGGTCAAGAGCAGAGATGCTTAATGTATTTCATTTACTCCTTTAACATCTGTTGAACATCCATTTTGCATATTCCATTAATAAAACTTCAACAATGACTTAGACCAAGATTTCATCTGGATCCCACTCATGATATAATCCCATGTTTGCAATAAAAACCATAGGGAACAGTTGTGCTCTGAGACCACCTGCTTCAACTGAAAGACATAGTCTGTCTCCTGAAGCAAGTAGTATCTGTATACCTGGAACCAAATTAAACAACAGTCTTTATAATCTGTTCTAATTTCTATGAGGGTTTTCATTCCAGCTCACAAATAACACCCTACTCCTCTTTTAGTTTTCTTCTTTTCATTAACACGATCAGTCCATTTTCTCTTGTTTTAAATAAAGCATATTTCAAGCCCATAAGTAAATGATTAATTACACAATTATTTTATGATGCAGTACAAATAAAACATTCCTTGAGATCTTTCAGTAATTTTTTGTTTTACTAGCTTTGTTTCTACACAACAAGTCATTTTTTACTGGCAATGCATAACTAAAACATACAGCTGTATGCAGCTCTTCATATTAGAAAGGAGTGAGCATCCATCTTTTTTAAGTTTCTTACAGAATTCTATCAACACTAAGATGAATACTGTGTGAGAAATAAAAGTGTGGCTGTGACAATAAAATGTACCAAGCCTATACTTCTCTTAGTATTTATGACTCTTTAAAATAATCACTCTTTTTTTCTTCCTTCCCTCTCTCAGGTGTCACAGGAGGCTTGTCCCAAGCTATGAAAGCGCCTCCCTGCGCCGATTTGATGAGGGCCGGGTTGAGAACATCAGGGCTGCTACCTCGGAAGCATTTGCTTTTGTCAAAGCAATGGCAGGTGACAAGACAGTGTCGGTATGTTGGGCTGGCTCCCTCTGTCTTCTTTGCCAAAACACTAACTAAATAATGCACTCATGGTCCCAAGTCTCCCACTTTTTAACTCTTAACTGAGAATTTATCTTTATAGGCATAGGGCAGGGTAGCAAGCTTTACAGCATTTTCCTTTTGTACAGACAAACCACCTAGCTAAATATAAATACTCCCTTTTTTTTTTAAGCATCCAAAAGACTCAGAGGTGCCTAAATGTGACATAATAAGAAACATAATATCTAATTTTAGATTTAGTACTGCCTTATGAGTGTTCTATCATCAGGTCCATATTTAGCTCCCTGGAGAGATCTAGGCTGAACATACAAAGTTCAGGATCATTAAACTCTCACACCAGGGGAATTGCCTGGCAGGTCTCCTGCAGTGGTTAGTTCTCCTGCAGCCTGCAATATGTGATGTAATTCCCATGCTTTCTTTTCTGGATACGTGGATATGCTCTGGCTGATCTTTTTTGTTTTAAAGGGATGTTTCTACCAAATAGACTAAGTCTTATAGGATCCTCAAAGGAGTCAAACCTTAATGAGGAAAAGCTTCATCAAGCTAACCAAACAATTCTCCAAACTGTCCTGATATCATAGTGCAAAAAGAAAAATTAAAAGTACCTTTCTTTGAGACACCACCATCTGTTTGCCAGAAGCATGAGCACTGCACAGAGTAGATGGGGATGCAAAGAGGCATCAGCTGAGAGCAGAGCTGCACAAACAGCCCTGTGCACTGTCCTGCCCACCATCCCTGGGGAGCCTCCCTCAATGTCTCTGCACCACTTCCACCCACTGCACTGCACTGCTGTACAGGGAATTTCCAGGTGGCTGTTTAGATGCAAAATGCTGCCACAATACAGTTTATTTTTCACAGTAAGCCCATTCCAGTGGCAACAGCCCACATGGCTGTTCTTTAGAATTTTGCATAACATTGCTAGAAGCATTGCTTCTGGCAATGTTGTAGATTAGATGTAAATTAATGAAATATTATAAACCAAGATCTAAGGTCCCAGAGGATTATGAAAATTTGCCCAAATAATTGCCCACTGCTTCTTCAATCTCCTCAAGATTGTCATGCCCAGAACTTAGCTCCTGATGAACAATGCTCAGATAAGTCCCATGGTAAAATAACTCAAAAAACCCGAAGTAATTCCCTCTGCTGGGTGGGTAATTCACAGTGGATTATGACCATACTCTTGCACATAATAGTGACTATCACACAGTAGGCAAGAAGAGGCTGTTTTCATTTGCTATCAGTGTCCTGTCTGACAAGATGGTTCTCAATCCCATTTCATTAGAAGTTCCTGTTTTCTGTGCACTTTCCACACCTGGGCACTCAGCATAGCCCCCAGCCCATGCTGTGGCACACTAACTGTGCTCCTGGCAGGAGCCAGCCTGCCCCCACCCTGTTGTTTCAATAGAACTTTCTAGCTCCTTGCAATTATCCCTTCCTTCCCTCTTCCAGCACTTACTGACTTCTGCAGCTCTCCCAGAACTTCAGCATTTCTCACCTTTTCCCCACCCAAATCTGAGATCATGCTCCCCTTTCACAGCACCCTAAACTGCCCTATTTCACACAAGCAAACCAAAGAATGCCACGTGTGACTAGATGGAGTTCAGCCTCAACCCCCATATCTTTCTACTGCATGCCTTGGCCATACAGAATAGGGGGGATAGTGGTTTCATTTCCCCTGGAAAACCTGTAACCATATTGCATACCAACCCACTGATAGCTTTCCCAGCCCCTTCTCCACCAAGAGACATGAAGGACATTCACTAGTCTGTGATTGTTCTTTCCAACAGACATTAATAAATCTTTGTTTTAATGTGAACATCTTCATCTTTCCATGCAAAACTATATTTATGTATTTATATCACAGAAACAGTAGAAAATTAATTTAATACAACCCTATTCCAAGGTGACTTCTTTAGACCTAAGCACTGCTCTGAATGTGAAGGGGTTAATCCTTTTTTCTGGACAAAGAGATGCACCACTTGGTGTAAGTAGCCTTGAACGCCCCAAAATATTGTTTGTTAATAGCTATTAATTCAAATCCAATTAGAAAACGTTTTTCTCCTGACAAAAATAAAAATTATCCTCAAACGATAGCTTGAACAGTCACCAAAGATTGATTGAGTCAGATTGATTCTTCAGCAGGAGAAATATCTCATGCATTTGACACTTGCTGTAAAAGCAGCAGCTACTGACACTAGAGATTGCTTGAATAGCTGTAAATTAATCAGATTTAAAGACTGCATTCGGTAATTTAATCTCTACAAGGGAACTAAGGCCTAGCTCTAGCCTTGTGAAAAAATATCAGACTTTGATATTTTGAAGATCCCTGATGGTGACCTTGACTTGCTTCTAAAATGAATTCTTTGTTCAAAAGATCATTCATCGTCCATAGGAGCTGAAGGTCCCCTGTTTATCTGGATATTCACTCATTTCTAGCTGTTTCAGGGTCTCCCAAAGTTGCAGTGTTGGACTTGATGTACAGCAAGGCAGCACTTCTTAAGATCGTTCCTTTAATATAAAAGGCTGCCATTTGACAGGAGTTAAAATTTACTGGCTTGTTATGTGAAATGTGAAGCATCTGTGGAGGGTAGAGCAGCCTTGGAAAATTCTTGATGCTCTTCCACACATGGGAATAATTTTTGACTGGCTAGTAAAATATCAACAATGGCTTTCATTATTATCACTGTCATTGTCTACATAAACCATTCTGGAGAATGTCCACTATCTGTTTTGAAAATACTGAATTACACTAGGCAATTGTTTTCCCTACTTCAAACACAGAGATTCTCTTAGTAAATAATCTACACCCCCAAAATCCATGGAAGGAATACACAAAAGGATCTGCAAGCCTTTTCATGACTTCAAACAAACCACCACCAAGAAACATGTTCACCCCTTGCACAACCAGGACATTGATCCCTGTGGCTTTTGATTTATCCGAGTACTTACACCTGAGCCACAAGCTAAGGACATTTGAAGTGCTTTGCTATTTGGTTCTTGGTTAGTTGATGGAAGATGCTATTTCTTTGAGAATTGATTCAATAATACATGTATTCTGATTACCCCAACAGGATTCTGAGAAGATGCAGAAATTTAAGGATGCAATTGCAGCTCAGACTAATTACTCTATTCTGGTGAGTAAACAATTGCCTGTCTCTCTATAAGAACTAGTCAGCTTTTTCAAGAAAAGTTTGAAGACACAATCATTAGCTATTTAAACACTAGAAAAATTTAGGCATCTCCAAACAGGAAAATATCTTCTATGTCATACTTTGGAACATTTCTAATGGCCCAAATAGCCATATTCAATTAACCTCAACTTAAAAAAACCCTAAGCCTATAACTAACTATCTATGCATCTTCTTATATTTCTCTTCACTAGAGGATAGAGGTCCCTATCTGGAACCTGATCCCCAGATGGACTGATTTTCTAGAACATGTGTTCTGGTATTCCAGATTCCCATTTCTAATAAAGGTCATTAACAATGAGGGAGTGATTGTAGTAAGTTTTCTTTTAAAGACCTGAATTCCATGTCTAATGAAAGGGAGTGCCCTCCAGTGAAGAAATCAGTTTTGTATCAAATACAACTCATTTTCTGTTGATTAAAAATGAGACAATTCAGTCTGGGTAATGCTCTACATCCCACTGTGCCAAAATAAAGCACAGATTTATTCTATAAACAGCTTAGTCATACCACTCATGAAATCACTAAATATTAATAACCAGCTATGATAAGTGAATTTGCTACCTATGGTTTTGCCTCAAACCACTGCCTATAAACCCTTATTGTTGATTACTTTTTGGATATTCATAATATTCAAGAAATCATTCACCTTGAGAGGTGGTATTAAAGGTATATTCTGAGCACTGAAGAGGCAAATTGTTGCTTTCAAGCAGGACTGTGAAACAAAAGAAGCAGAGAAGAAAAACAAGTCTTGTGCTGAGAACCCACATCTTAGAAGCTGAGGCTTCATGTTCTGTAAAGCAAAGTCAAGTCTGACTTCAGGGCAACTACCTGACCTGAACCATCTCAGGGTAACCTCACAATGAACACAACACACTGCAGGTCTACTGGGTCACAACCAATGGCATTTCTCTACAACAGCTCTCAAAAAAGAAAAGAGAGAGAAAGAAAATCATCCATTAATTCTCCCCTCCAAGTTATTTCAGATCCAGGAACTGTTATAAAATTCAGCCTCCAGTGTAGCTCATAGGAAAATATTAAAACTGCCATTGGAAAAATATCTTATCTTTAATTTTAAAAAGCTCTATAGGTATTTCTACTTACTAAGCTCCCCCTCCTTTCTCAGAATAGCAGAATATAATCATTGGGGCTTTAAACTCTGGGTAAGACTTAGATGGTCTGACTAATTTGTGCATAACAGACTGAAATGTAATAGCTCCTAAGGAAAACAACAAAAAAAAATCTACTTCATAAAACAAAAAGCAATTTAATGATTTTATTTCCCCTTGTTAAGGCTTACTAGTAGCATTGCTATCTTAAATGTGGAGCTCTCAAATTCAATTTAGCCCAGTTTTTTCCTATGCGTTGACTCACAGTTTATTTCGTTAGCCTGTCTCAGCCTCTCTTCAGACATGACATTGATCTATGTTGCAAAAATGTCATTGCTAACAGCCTTATAAATCTTGTGTGATAGAAAAATATTTCCTTTGATTATCAAGTCAGTTTCCCTGTATGGGAAAAAGAACATAAGCACAGTGCTGCTGTATGCTACCTTTTTGCAAGCATCCTTCCTCTGTCTGGGCTGATGAACAAATAGCTCCTTTACCAATGGGTGCCTCGTTCTTAATAAGCCAAACCAGGCTCTGCACTCCCAACCCTCTGCTTCAGGCACTTATCAGTGGTTAAAATTATTCTCCTCATAAGAGAAGAAGTAAACTTGTGCTTTTATTTTATTTTTTTATATCCTTAAGAAGAAATCCCAGCTCATGCTCTTTTTTTAAATCCTGCCTTCTCTAAGACTGTTCCCCTTGTTACAAGGGCCCTGTGCCACAGGGATGTCAGCCCTGCTCTCAGGGCAGTACAATGTCCCTAGTTCAGCATTCCCTTCCTACGTTACTTCAGCCTGGGCCAAGGAAGAGTTACAGCTCAGTCCACAAAATCAGTGCTTTCACCAGCAAGAACAAACCTGGACTGAAGGATTTTGAACACTCTTCTTTATCTGAGGCAATTACTGCCTGGTTGGACCCAATTTTAGTTTGGTTTCCTAAAGAAACAAAACTCTAACTATCCTGTCTGCCAAGCCCCCAGTGCTGACTTTTGATCCCATTAGCCATCTTCAATCACATTTACTAATAGAGCAAAGCTCTTAAAGCTAATAAATGCTTTAAGTCAAGAGCATTTGGTGGCTGGACAGAGCAGAGACCTGAGCATAGGCAGCTGATGGCAGGGACTTGCTGCAGGCTCCTGGGAGCTGCCACTGCTGCTTCTGTATCCCTAACCCCAGTTTTCTCAAGCAGTAGGGTTAGCTCATAGATCTCTGATAGATCACTGGCAAATCTATCTGTTATTCTGTTCAGCCTGTTGCAGACACCTACCAGGTCCCTGAATCTAAATTCTATGGAATAACACATGCTTTAACTGCCAGTGGGAGATGCAGGCAGCAAGGCGATGGAAGAGTTGTTCCAATTTGAAGGTGCTTTGGAGCCTCCATGTTGAAACATAATCCAAATGATGCACAGAAAATTCCAAACCATGCTTAGAAATTTCTGCTGTCCCATATGCTCCCCTCAACACTTTTAGAAGCCCAGCCCATGATATTCAACTCTGACAGACAATGAACACACAGATAACATCAGCACATAATATGCCTCAAGACTGTCTCCTTCCTAATTTGTAAATCTCCAGAGCACCATATGAATTTCTAGTTACTGATCCTCAGCAAAGTACATACTCAGAGTAATATCTGAACATTACAGGCTTTACATCACTCAAACCAAGTTCATCAGCTCTGATCAGTGCACTAGCCAGTAATAGTCAAAATGCCTCCAAACTCAGTTAAATGCTGTTATCTTATCACATCTTATCACAGGCTGTTACTGGAATGGCAATAGACAATCACCTGCTAGGGCTCAGAGAGGTGGCACGGGAACACTTCAAGGAACTGCCAGAGATATTTACAGATGAGACTTATCTGACAAGCAATCGATTCATCCTCTCAACCAGCCAGGTGAGTTTCTCCTGTTCACTGGTCTTGCCAAGCAAAGGATAATTCATTTGTGTTCTACCAGACCTTGTAGCTCACAGTGAGAACAAGGTAAAAAGGCCAAGCAAACAAAAGCAGTATCATCAAGAAGTCTGCAAGTTACTCCACGTTTTCAGTCCTGTTTTGGTTCATCAGCACAGTAATTGCTGACTGCAGTTATCACGGCATAGGTAACATTACAAAGTCCTTCGCAGAAATTCTGGAGACGCACACAAACAAACTCAGTGAAATTCACATGAGGGCTCAGTTTCCAAACTACGTATATTCCAATTTCCCTTCTTTTCCTCCTTCCCCTAAGATGACAGCTCTGGTGAGCAGTCTTTCCTCCAGTGACAGTACAGCCACAAGCCAGAAGGGTTGCCATCCTGAGAAACAAAAAGCCAAGAGCCACGAGGAAATTTTACCCTTAAAAGTTGCTACATTTAAGATCTCTGAGAGCCTCCTGTTATTTGCTGTAATACAGCAACTCATGCAGACATGCAGCTCAGACTTACAGACATTTTAGACAGGTACAGACATTTACAGATTTACAGTTATTTGCACATACAAAGGTACCCTAAGAGTCAATACTTCCTACATTTAATATTCTGAATGAGGAAGCATCTTTATAGCATACAGCCTAATAATTAAATGTTTCATTGCATGTAGTAGCAGTCCTAATGAAAAAAAGAAATCTATGTAGGAATTCATTAACTGAAACACTAACCCAACTGCAACAGATTGGGACTATGCAACGAAAGAGACTTACAATATCAGCTACAGCATTAAACCCTAATAAGTAATTTGATCTTGTCATAATGTTTGTAGGCTTTCAGACATGAGTGAATGTAACCAACATGCTACTACATAAATTCTCCAAGAAACTATCCATGAGCAAAGAGTGCTTCTGAATAGCTTTATGGCCTTCGGCTGTTGCACAGCAAATTCATCTGACAATTCTATGGCTCTATTAGCAGGACTAATGGCCTGTTCTACACCATTAAAAAGGCAAATGTTGTTTGAGAAGGCCCATGTACATGAGGTCTGAAACATATAGATTTCTAACACCTTTTATTTTCTGCAGAAAAAAGTTTCACTGCCATATTATGCCATGATTAACTGGGGTGTAATAGAATGCCTACTTACATTAAAGTATTTTTATACAGGATCACAATTATAAAGTATTGTTAGAAATGGACAATGCTAATTCCTCTAATTTAATTCAGTCTTCACATTGCAAATTTAAAACAACCTTAAGAAATTAAAACCTTAGAGAAGTTTTACATATCCATTTTACATACAAGGATTGCATAAATTTCCTATCAATAACAAATTTTATAGCTTTCAAATATCTATATAAATTGAGCAAAGACATGCATTATAGCCACCTCAAATTATACCAGTTTTTAAACCATAGCGAACAAACAGAGCAACCAAATTCTATACTGAGATCAGCTTTTATCTTCCAAGGTAAATCATCTCCAGGTCTGGACTTCTGACAACAGTAATACTCCACAAGGCTGGATTTACCACATTACCAACATTTGTAGCATTTTTTTTCCCTCTTTTTCTTAATTCCTAAGCAGCTGATTTTAGGTGCCCTGATTAATCAGAGATCACTCCTTCCCTTCTCCCTGCAACCAGGTTCCTACTACTATGGAAATGTTCTGCTGCTATGGGCCTGTGGTGCCCAATGGATATGGGGCATGTTATAACCCTCAGCCAGAGCACATCTTATTCTGCATCTCCAGCTTTAAAGAATGTAAGGAAACCTCCTCAGACATGTTTGCAAAAGCAGTGGAAGACAGTCTGCTAGCAATGAGAGATCTGTGCAACAAATGCAGCTCTACTGCAGCAAAGCCACCTGCCAAACAAGATGCAGCCACACAGCTGCAGTGACCATCACCCCTAAGAGGCTGTGGGAATTATTCTCCTGAATCCACCTTGTGAAGAAACATGACATAGTTGCTCAAAGGCAAGATAGTACTAGTAACATAATAGTGTAGAACCAAAGTGTCATTTGTTTCTCATTGTTGCCAACTCTGTGTACTAAACCTACCATTTCTTGCTTACAAGTCAGCAAAAAAGATTTGGTCTCACTGGCTGAAATGAAGGAGGAAGTCATAAAAGTATGTGTTGTACTACCATTTCCAACCATAATTAACTTGTGCCATTTTATCACCTAAAAATTGAGTAAGTTTGTATACGATATAAATTAAATACTAAGGCACACCAATTAATCAATATCCCCTCCAAGTAGCTCTAAATTATTCACATCTATTACTACAAGATTTGCATGTAAAGAAAAAGAGAAATTTCCCCTATTGGGAATTTTGAGAGTAACACTGTAAATAATAGGCTGATGCCACTATATCTTGAACTTCTGCATGAAGAGTATTTAATACTACCAGTCTGTTTACTATATAAGAAAACCTGATTATTTTTAAGAGTGGCCCCTGTGTATTTCCACAGAGTTTAGGAACATAACGCAAGTGTTTGCATGTTTGCCCCAATTCGAAAATGCTGCAGAAATAATTTAGCTTTTATCCTGGTTTGCACTGGTCTCAAGCACAGTCCTGTTCTCAAAGCAGCATATTGGAGATATGAGCCATCACAGAGAACTGGGAAAGTTTCGTCCCTAATGAACTGGATTAATTATTTCTTTCTATCAGTGAGCAAAGCCCAGCCTGACAGAGTGGCAAAGCACAAAACATAAGTATTATTCAGTCCTACTTAAGACCTTTTCTGTTTGCATTGGAATTAATTTAGTCACTGTGACTGGCAGGAGAGTGAATGCAACCACACAAAATCAAAGAGCAATAACTAGAATGAAGAGGTAAATTTGCAATATAAGAAAGTGATCAAGCTAGAGTTATAAATACCAGTACTGGTACTCATATCAGCTTTGCATCATCCCACTTGGAGGGGTTTATATTTTATATTTTAGCAGCAGATGTAGGGTATCATATTCTGCAATATACAGTAAATTCAATCAGGAAAGTGGTAATATATAGTGTCTGGTAATTCCCATTTTATGGGAGTGTTATCCTGAGGTTTTTCTCATTATCTCTTTCATTCCCTATAAATCCTTCAGGGACCGATATTTTCAGTTACTTTGTGAAAGTAACTGAAGTGAGGTGAAATACACTGCCTTACTCAGAGGTGTTCAGTATCACTGGTAGAACACAACTCACTGACTGAAGACACTTCATTCCAAACTCCAGGGCAGATCCCGTGCTGAACAAGCTGGAGCACACTCTGAGGCCTGGCCAGGGGTTGCTTCCTTGCCTGTGGAGATGTTCTCTCCTCCTCTCTAGACCAAACAATCACACAGTTAAGTACTCTGAAGCCTAAAAGCAGAATAGATTTATTGCAATAACCTAGAGATGCAGATATGTTTCTGTTTAAGAACTCTAGTTACAAATTCAGGAGATTTGATATATCCATGATTATTTTACTGCCTCTTTGGAGTTGCATACATGTAATTAAGCAATCTGCTGGATAAAGGATGTTCACATATATGAAAGCACAGTGGACCTGATAATCAATTAGAGCAAGTAGCTATGTTGAAGTAAATCAACTATGATGATTTACAGACATTAAGAGCTGGGCTCATTTTTTTTAAGTTATTATATTTCACTGAAAAATATGTATGTTTTATTACTCCATGAGCTGTGGTTCAAATCAAAGATGAAATCTGGTTTTAGATTACATAAATAATATTATAGCATAAAAACTGCCCCAAAGTTGTCATAGAATGTTTTAAGTTGGAAGGGATCTTAAAGATAATCTTGTTCCCACTTCCCTGCCATGGACAGGGACACCTTCCACTAGACCAGGTTGCTCCAAGCACCATCCAACCTGGCCTTGAAAACTTCCAGGGATGGGGCATCCACAACTTCTCTGGGCAACCTGTCCCAGTGCCTCACTGCTCTCACAGTAAAGAACTTCTTCCTAACATCTAACCTAATTTAAAAGTTAAGATGTAAAAATACATAAGCAAAACCCAAGAAAACTGTTAGCCAGACCAAAATTTTGCTAATGAATACACAGTTCAAAATAAATTTTTAAATTGTTCCTATACTATAATTATGAGAATTACTTTGATACATTCCCAGCAGTTTTGCTTTGTCTCATTTCACTACAAAAGCATTCTGCATTTCTAACATAAATGTAGCACTACGTATTTCTTGTAGAATTATGTTTTAAATTGTAGTCATATTTTAAGTGTATAAAAATACTGTGAATAGTTATTTGATAATTTATTAATTTTCTTCTAATTAAATATATACTTTTATTTTGTAATCCTAGCTACATAAGTACTGATAGTTATTTGCAAATATTACCTGTTTCTGTCTGAAATCTTAACAGTAGCTCAGACACCGTGCTCAACAGTCACTGAGAACTCAGGATGCATCTACACCCACACCTGATATATCAATTTATCATTAAGAGCCCCTTAGTTGTCTGCAGCTGCTGTAACAGGTGTTTTGCATTCTCCACTCTGGAAACCACTGGTGGTGGAAAATACTGACACTATTTTTACTTGAGGACCAGTCGCCACCCATACTTACTATTTATTTAGCTGACCATTCTGTCCTTGTGTGGTACTGATCTGGTGTTAGTGTTCAGCATGAAAAAGGAGCAGCTTTGATGAGCTCAGTCCCTGCAGAGGAAGTTTTTTGTGTACAGTTTACCTTTGCCACTACCTGTGCTAAAGGCACTATCTGCAAGGTACTTTGTGTAGGAAGCTTCAGACTCACTTCAGGTCTGTTTAAATTGGAGGGTTCTGGTTAAATTACAGATGAATAAAAATTCACAGGCATTACAAGCTTCCCTGACAGCAGGAGCTTCACAAGGGACTGGACTGCTTCTCAGTTAACACAATTCCCTACACTTATGTGGTGAGATCCCATGCTGTATCTATGAAGGATTTCAGGAAATAGATTTTCTTAAGTTCTTACTTAAAATTATTTGTTTTATGCAGATGAAGTTCCTTTATGACGTTAAAAAATACACACTTTTATGCACTAATGGAAACCAAACATGAAGCTTTAAAAAATGTTTCTAACCAGAATACTGTGGAATAGGTTGTTCAATAGAAAAAGAAAATTTTGTTCGACAAACTAAGTGTAATTACATTAACGTAACAAGGGGCTGTGATTTAATGAGCCCTCTTAGTGGGACCCGGGGCACAACCCGCTGCAAGAGAACTTTCAGAAGGCAATTGTTTTGCTCTCCCAACACACAGTGCTGGGGTGCAGAAATTAAAAAGCAAGCTTTTAAGTGAAATTCCGTGTTCACAGTGATCAAAAGTAAAAAAAGTTCGACTTAAAACAGGGATATTTCAAGGGTCTAAGAGCCCGACCTCGCTCCTGTGACAGGAGTGATGCCAGAGCCCCTGTGCCACGGGTAATTTGGCAGGACACGGCTGTGACAACACAGCGGGAGTTGCAGAAGACAGAGAAATATTTTAGTGATACTTTTATTTTTATAAAAAAGTATATATTTATGAAAAATGTAAATGTGTATTTATAGTACATGTTGTTCCTGTTACGTTTTGTCTCTGTTGAAATATATTTATCTGTCTATATCGATATATACGCCCTGAAGTGTACGCTGGCAACGCGCATTCAGCTCCCTCACGGACGGCGCTCCGCACCGCAAATAAAAGC
>WEIU01012878.1:78196-95614 GCA_013389925.1 Aegithalos caudatus | reverse complement strand
TGCCCCATTCCGCCCTGCCCCGACCCATTCCGCCCGGCCCCGCACCGGCCCCGCACCGGCCCCGCGGCTGTGCGGGCGGACTCCACCCTGCCCTGCCCGGGGAAGGAGGCGCAGGAGGATCGGACGTAGGACCGTGCAATTTCACGAGTCGGGAGAGAATCACAAGGATCCCCGACTCCTGTCTCTGCTCAGGGCAGCCCCAACCACCCCAGCCTGAGAGCGTTGTCCAAACGCATCTTCAGCTGTCAGGCTGGCGCTATGACCGCTGCCCTGGGGAGACTGTTCCAGTGCCCAGCTACCCTCTGGGGGAAGAACCTTTTCCTGATACCTGCTCTAAATCTCCCCTGAGGCAGCTTCAGGCCGTTCCCTCGGGTCCCGGCTCAGATTCCCCGTGGCCGCAGCGTAGCGGGGCTCTGGGCGCTGCAAGGCTGGCAGGCTGCGAAGGGGGATCCAGCAGCTGTGCCACGTGTGAGACAGGGAAAAGGGCTGCTCCTCAAACACGCCTCAGAAACCACAAACACCTCCATCTTCTGTGTTTGCGAAAATAAGCTTGCGTTACAGTGTGTGTATATTTTCCAGTCACACAAACCTCATTAAAAACACAGACTGAAATAAACACATCCACCAATGATGAAAACATTTAAACCCAAATGTAGTTGTAAAGTGAAGTACTCGGGAGTAGAGTTACACTCGCTGCTCACAGCTCAGCTATCATTTCCAGCAACCAGCAGAAGGCAGGGAGCAGGTATCCCCAGGGTAGAGGCAGCTGTGCCGCGTTTTGGAGCTGAGCTGCTCCCACCTCCCACATCCGCAGGTGAGGGACCGAGCCAGCTGTGCGGCTCGGGGCGCTGCTGCAGGCTTGGAAATGCTCCACGGCAGCTCTGGCAGAAGAGCAGCGCCTCGGGGCTTGACAGAGTTTGCAGGTGCTGCAGAACTTCGCTATCCATAGCTAGAGTTGCAGTAATGTATTGCCCACAGAGGAAGGTTGTAGCTATTTTTTTTTCTCATTCGTCTCATTAAGGACTGGTGTAGTTTATTTCCTGCTTTTGAGGGAATGAGCAACACTTCTTGTGCTTGGATGCTCTCCAGCTGCAATAATAACTATTTCTGCCTAGCAAAATTAATCTAACATTGCAAGACAAATCAAATAGCATGCATGTGATCTCAAGTATTCAAATAAGTACAACTTTGTGAATTTAAAGGCTTGAGATAGAGACATCCCAAAAAAATAGAAGAAAAAAAAATCAGTATCAGACTGATATCAAATCCTGCTGAAAATTTGCAGTCAATGCAATAAGTGGGCTACTGGCAACTCATTCCAATTTTTTTTCACTGGGGTTGGTAGATCATTGCAATGTACCTGTCATGGCCCTAACCTGGGGAAAGTAATCATGTGGGCTTTTTAATTTAGAGCCCACAGTACAGAGATGTCATCTCTCTCACCCATTTTATAAGTGTGAATTAATTGTCTGAGATTACCATCAAAGATTCCTAGAAAGCAGTGAGAGCTGTCTGATGAGAATGGCAAAACAGCAGCAGAAGCTGAAAGCATGCTACTTTATGAAACATACTCTTTCCTCAGCCACTTCTCCTACTCTTTCAGTAAGTTGAATGAAAATACTGCAAACAGCTCTCACCAGTGGCCACAGTTAGGTTAAATGTTTGAGAAATGCTGATCCTTGCAAGTCATATAGCTACAATAGAAGTGGGACAGAGGAAGTATCTCCACCTGCCAGAATAACTGAGGTGTCAGTACAGCCTTAACACAGCTGAGAGAGACCTGGAAATGTGAGACCCTGAATGTTTGACTATACAGGAATCTGCCTCTGCCTAGTGAAACAACTCAATAGAAAGTGATGAATTAAAACAAATTTAAATCTGCCAAATGCCCAGGCAAGTACTTGGCATTTCTGTGTTGCTGGAACTGCGTTATCAGCCAGTTTTCTTATTTCCCCAGTCCTGGTTAATTTAACATTATACAGTGTACCATAATAAACCTAAAAAGCACCTAATGCATTTTAAAAATGTGGATCAAGAGATTATTATGTCCATTCTGGTTTGATTCTTAGCTTCACAAAAATCTCAAGTCTTTAATGTCCCAAGAAATTACTCTTTCAGTAGAAGAAAGATGAATTATGCGTCATTGAACAATTGGGTTATCAAGGTTGTTCACTTAATGTTCCAGCTGTTCTATAACACCATCTTAATGCTTATTGGAGAATTCTTTTGAATTTAGTCTTATTCTGTGGTACTTACAAATAAATGCATTGTGTTTCTTACAGCTGCTCTGCCAGTTAATAGCAAATACAAGTACAAAATTAATTTCTTGCCTTTTAGCCCTAGACCTAGAAATGACAGAGGGTGGAAGTTTCATTCAAAGGAGATCCATTAATGTAATAACAGTGAAGATGGAGATTAAAGCTGATAGGCTTTGTGGGGAGTTTTGTGCAGCACTTAACTACATTGACACAGAGTTTCTCTCCTCCTCATAAGGGCTAAAACATAGATACACTCAAAATTCACTGGGAACCAAGCAAATACAGTCCTGGCCACTGCTTCTTTGCCCTTTTCCACCTGGCCTAAAGGCAGATGGATATCACCTTATTCTGGAAGTGGTAACAGACTGGAATGCTGGGACCCGGTGGTTGACAGGGAGAGGGTATTTCATTGCAACATCTATTACCTGGATTTTGGTAACTCACAAATTTTAGTATTCACAGTTTCTCCAAAAGCACTTACATTTTGAAATGAGTACTTCCTAAGGCATAAACAGTTCAAGTATTTATGCTTTTAAATTCTACAGTGTTTTATATTCAAGGCAGTTTGAAAGGCACAGTCAGGAACAGAGAATGGCTTGGGAGTTAAGGCCATGCTTGGGAGAGCACTGTCTGGGGCCATCCCACATTCAGCAGCACAAAACCACAAGGAAACCTGCTAGGGTTTTGGTCCACAGAGGTATTAGGGCTTCCCTTTCAAAATAGCTATTTTTTATTTTTTGCTTGAGCTGAATCCATCTCAGATTACAGAATTAACCACAGCAGAGCCAATCTGGGTCCAAGAACTGTGAGGGAGAGCACAAAGGACTATAGGTTTTGGGGTAAGAAGTAGAAATATAAAAGGTAAATACATTTACTTGCATGTATTTTGTAAATTGTAGTTTTCTCCTTTATGAGAGCAGGTTAGATCCACCTTGTGAAGAAGCCAGAAAAGCAGTGTTAAATGCTTAACAATTTACAGGGACACTTCTCTTTAATCTTGTGTTTCTGCCAGGCAGTTTACTTGCATCACAAAGATATTACCAATTGGTTCTTTACACTTCTAGGTCTCTTAATGAAGAGGATAATCTTGTTACCCTCCCATGTCAACCAAATAAGAATAGAGCACCTTGTACAGAACCAGTTGTATGTTACTACCCTGAATATTGCAAATTCAGGTAGAACTGACTTGTATGGTGTTTAAATAATTTGAATTAAATTAAAAGAAGACTGAAACTCTGGATATCTTTCATTCTTTCAACTTTATAAAGTTTCCTATGTCAAAGATACTTTCAAAGTCATTCATAGCTGATAATACTTATTTTTACAGTTAGACCAGTTTACAGTTCTGCTCTTCTCTTGACCACAAATATCTCAGAGAACATTTGTACATCACTAGGGAGCCCAAAAGAAGAGAGAAAGAAGTTGGCATAGCCATAGGGACAGGATTAAAAGTGACTGGGTGTTATCACTACCCCAAAACTAACTAGAATATGAAGCTTCCTTTTTGCTCCTTATTTGTCACATACATTCAAATTCAATTTTATTTTAAGAACAATTTACACTTAGGTAAATTCAGCAGTTTGAGAATAATCACATGCCAGAATGCTGGTACCTGAGCAATATTCAGATGGCCCATAATTAGTTATGAAAGAGGGAAGTGGTTGATCTTTGCATACTAACAGAGGGGGTGGAGCCAAGAAACACAAGGATTTGCTGAGGCCCAGGAACAGCAAGCAGCAAAGCTGCAGTTTCCAGCAGGGCTGTAGGAGAGCAGGCTGCCCAGCACAAAACTAAAACCCAAAGAAAACCTGTCACTTAGTATCTTCTGCCAGCTGAAATCTGCAGGGAGATAGCAAACCACATTTACAGTAACACTGATCCAACACAAAAGTGTGTCAAAATAACACTATCACTATGTCCAGATTCAGTCTCCTTCCCTAGAGGTGACAGAGTCTCATTAAACCAATATTCTTTAGTAAAACAAAAAACAATACTCACAGGTAAAGCTGAGCAAAGCAGGAATTGTTTTGTCCCTTTAGAAGACTGAAACATTTTTACTTTCTACCACGGATATAATGAGATTAGAAAGTGGGAACATTCAGACTGAGCTGGATTGAGAAGATCAATACAATTAAGCTTGGCACAGCTGGCCAGGGACACTTTTGCAGGAAGGAGTCACACAGACAGCAAGCTGGGTTTTCAGCACCTGCCCTGGGCAGAGGGAGTTTGTTCACACCTCGCTGTCACCCTGACCCTCCCTGCCACCACTGAGCAGATTGTCCTGCCCACAAAGCAGCTCCAAGGCAGCTCTCAGCAGAGGCAGAGCTTCCACAAACACACCCACTGCATTCATCACTGGGACACCAACAAATGGCTTTCCCCTCTAGCAGTAAATTGTTTATTGGCCTCTTAGGTAAATGCAAATTCATTAGACTAAATTAGTGTAAATAATGCTAGTTCTGGGCAGGATTTACTCACAAAAATAGCAGAATAAACTCCCCAGATCTCTTGAGCATGGAAAGGTGTGAACATCACTGGAAACACTGCAAGCAGATGAGATCACTAGTGTGATTAGTCTTGGGGTAGACTTTTTTTTGGTTTGTTATTTTGTTTGTTGTGGGTTAATATTGCTGTACTGGTGCCCTCTTTAACATCACTGTGATGACATTTCTGACATACCTCCAAGCCAGAAAAACAGCAGTTTTGTAGAGAGATGTTAGGCCTTAAAAAATCAATGTTTAGCTGGAGTAAATACAGCACAAAGGAACACAAAGCTGCAGGTTTGAAACTGCAAGCTTTCGAGACAAGCATGGGTTGAGGACAACTACTCTGACTTGACTTTAGAGTAATATGACCAAATTGTGAGAGTGAGACAAAAATCATCTGCACCTAAATGAGATCTCATAGCTCCACATAGAGAACTCAGGCCCAGTTACTGTGTTTTTGTTACAGAAGGAAGAAATAAACACGAATGTGCAGTAGCCCTTTCAGTCTGGTACCTGTCCCCAGGCACCACCTGCAGTTCGTTGCCACAGCACTAGCAGGCAGCTGGATATTGAAAGGCATTACAGTAGCCATGTGGACAAAGGCATGTAATTTTTTTTATCATGAAATATCCACTTTTTTCTTCATTTTTAAGGGGATTATCTGCCCTGTGGATAATCATGGCCATTCAAAACTGAATTTAGCCTCCAAGCCTTCTCTACAGCAACTTTCAGCCAAACTATTGTGATAAAGTCGAATCAGGAAGAAGAAAGCAGCCGCAGCAAATTATTCCAGTAGTAACACCACCTAAATTGCTGTGCAGCTTTTATGGTTTGACTAATTGTCTCATTAAGGCACATTTCTGATCACTGAAATGGATCTCAAGTATTATTAATCACTGAAAAAACGGTACCACTAAGAGCTTCTCTCCCTCCCATCCTTGGCACTCTTTGCAATGGAAAAGGCTCACAGACTCCTGTTGATTGGAGCCCCACGGCTGCACAGCTGGCAGTCAAATGCTACTAATGGCACAATAACCCAATATAACTAAAATAGTTATGCCTTTCACAGTAACAGTCTCTTATAATGTGATTAAGCTCCATCACATGCGTTTCCTTGTGTTTTGCAAATGGCTCAAAAAAATCTGAGAATTTTTCCAGTAATTTCTTCAAAAGGAGAGGGGAAAAAAATATAAAATTCATTAGCTATCAATAAATTAATTTAAAACATCTGATAAATTTAAAAAAATAAAACAGCAGCCAGCATGGGCTGCACAGCAGCATGGTTGTGTGGCACCCAGCCCACTCCCCCTTGCAGAACACACCTCCAGAGACTGGCTTGGCTCAGTTACTTGCAGGCACCTCAGTGAATTTTGGTTTAGGAGCTGGCTTGCCTCTGTGACTGATGGAGAGAGGCCCCTCCACAAAGCAGTTCAAATCTCTATGAAGTACAGACTTTAGCATTCCAGGCTCCTAATCTAGGCACTTCATTGGTGCTGGGTTTGAAACAACATTAGGAAAGATGGAGTTTCCTCCTCATATGAGGAGCACAGTTAAAAAGGAGCAAACTGGCATTATGCAAGACACCACTGATGGACTCTTTTCATTCTCAGCATACAGGAGGACTTTGCTCTTGGCCATCACTCCTAGGGGCTGCACAAGCCATACACTGCAACAGGACAGTTCCCCTTCCCAGGGGAGGCCTGGAGGTGTTTATCCCATGCATTTTCATAGTAAAGACAGCAGGCACTTAATTTCCAAGCAGCTAATTTTCAGAAGCCTAATGCAGAAGTGGCTCAGTTATTGCTGCAAGACATACAGACTTTCATGGTTACCAGTTTGATCAAGCAGAAAAAAAGACCTGCAAAGGTCTGGGAGCTCTTCTGTGGAGATGGAAGTGCTGCATGGGAAGGAGATTACAATAGTAACCATCAGCATAGGCTCCTTCAAGTGAGAGACAAGATGCAGCACTAATTTAAAATGGATTTGAAATGAAGCCATTCCTTGCTATAGCTTTCAGTTTTGATCACTTTAGCAAGGCAGGGTTGTTCTGCACCAACACATAGGCACTTTTCAGGCACATAAATATTTTCTCACATATAGATGAATATGCAGACGTGCCCAGAAATGACCCACTGAAGCTGTATGAGGTATAGCCAGAAACAGCACAAACAAGTGGTCTCTGTTGTAGGCTTTGGAATTAATTCTGGGGAACAGAAGGTGGCTATGGAGATCTCCCTCCCTTTGGGCTTTGTTACAGAGACAGGTACCACAAAACTGAAATCTGCATAAATCTATTGAGCTCTTGAACTGTGCAATATTATGCTCACTCTGACAAATGTTATTTTACTGATGAGTCTAATGAGGGACTTCAAAGTTGTGATAAAGGCCTAATGAAATAAAAATGGAAGTAACAAAAATAATCACACTTCATGTAGCACGTCCCTAATTTTTAATGTACATGAATATCAGAACAGTAATGCTGAAAAGAAGGAAAAATACTGGTGTTTTTTTTTTCCTGGCAGTCCCTTCAGAATCTATTTATGAGCAGTCATAAACTGATGTGCACACTCAGATATATTTTCCTGAAGCCTGTAGAGTTTTGTCTAAGCCAAAGCTTCAGAATATGTGTAAATAAATTAAAGACTGTCTGGTTTATAATGAGAAGGGTGTATTGTGGTATAAATATTGCAGAGCACATTAAATAAACATGGTCACATATGACCAGGTATCTATTAAATGAGCACATCACAGGAGAACTTAATTATCTAAGAGTGTAACTAGGAACCGTTTAGATTCACTGGAGATTAAGTTGCTTTATTTCTGTTTATCTTTCCTTCTGAATAGGCAGTAGGTCGTTGCAATGAAGAGTCCCTAAGCAACACAGACCAGTTCTTCATCAACTCTAAGATGACAGTTTTGTCAACACCAGTTTGAAGTCAGGATAAGCCAAAAATTTTACTCAATGTAGTTTTGTGCAAAATGGGTTGGCACAAAACAGTATTTAAAGATGTAAAAGTGCAAAATATTCACAGATACCTTATGCTGTTCAGGGGAAAGAAGAAAACTTGAATACTAAATATGTATTTGTCTCATACTGCAACCTAAAAAAGTATATAAGGATCAAAACTGATTTGTAGAGTCAGAGTGTATCTTGAGAGTGACATAAAACTTTACCATAGTAATAAGACTTTTCTAGACTTGACAAGTCATTGTGTTTCAGTCCACATGCAAAAACATCCATGTTGATGGAATTTGATTGTGCTTGGGCTATGAAACTCACAAAGAAAACTGTCCACTATTCATCCTATACAAAATATCCAACATTGCAAACACGGACTAATTAAGGATATGTTTGGGCAAACTGCTATAGCACAAAGAACAACTGATCAAGGAGGATTTAATCACAAAATTATTGAAAGCAAGATGAAGCCAATCCCCTTAAATTAGTTAAGTACTGCTTAAACTCTGTAATTAACATATAGTAATAAATATTTCATCTTTAACAAGCCTACTGGGAGCAGTTTGTTAAACATTTATTTCTAATCATGGGAAATTATGTATGGTCATTTTGTCATGTTCTGTATTAGACAATTTTATTTTATCCTCTTCATTTTACCCCTAGCAGTGGGCACACTAATTTGGTGAAATAGAGTCATTCCTCCAATGTGTATGAAACATACTCTTCCTTCATATGTCTTTTGGCTTTTACTAATTAACTTTACCCTTGCAAAGTCTCAGCCAGCACACAGTGGCTGCTCACATCTTCCCAGCCTCTCCTGGGGAACTGACTCACTGCAGATAGGGGAGCTTTAGGGGGAAGCCCAGCAAAACTGCCCAGGCCAGCACTGCAGAACTGACCCCACAGCCTGGGCAGGGTCACTTGGGGCCAGCAGGGAGAAGAACCAGGTCTCCTCTATGCACAGCCAAGCCCCAGACACAGGGTGCTAAGGGGGTTTTCAGGCAGCTTCTGGCACTGATCTGCACTGTTTCCTTCAGCCCAGGTAGCATCACAGGTGCATGGGGAATTCTGTGAGAGCACTAAACATCACTGCACTTCAAGCAAGTCCATGTGCAGACAGCTGCTATTCCACTGCAGGTAGAATTCCGAGTGAAATTCAGTCCCTTAAACCAGTACTAAACCAAACCCATTATAGGGATTATCTAATAGCCACCCAAGGAAAATAACTGAGAGCCCAGCTGAGCTCTCACACAGACCCCTCCCCTTGTGGCAGGCTGACTGCACCCTCTCCTGAAGTGGGGGACGATTTCACATTGGCTGTGTATGACATGGGCAGAAAGTGTCTGTGTGCTCTTTTTATAAGAGTATCAGTGAATTGATGGGCTACTGAACAGGAAGTAAAGATTTCTGAAATTATAATTCAGGGTTTCACACAGCATCTTTAGTGATGACTACAACTGTTTTCCCCTCTAAACAAATTAGATTTCCATTTGCCATTAATGACTGAATCACTTAAGTATCACAAAGGAACTGCCTGGTGCACTTATTAATAATTGAAAACTTTGAGGAAATCCATGAAACATTTTCAATCAAAGCTAATAATTCTCTAAAATACTATTTTTCCTGAATAATTACTCCTTTTGTTCTTTTATTCCTTTTGGATAATAGGTGACATTTTAAATAACGTCATTAAAAAAACCTGAAGTAACTGTTAAGAGGTATCTAAAACCAGAAGTGGTTTCGATGTTAAAAAGCAGGAATTAGAAAAGAAAAAAAAAAAATCATGTTTCCTTCCAGCAAGTATGTTGAATTTCTATTTTAGACTGCATGCTATTCCCTGGTATCTCACACCAATGATTAAGAAAATGCACTCAATCTCTGTCCTCCTTCTGTATAAAAATGAAGAAAATCTTTCAATTATCTTTTTAATCAGTAGAGTCTATGAAATCAAAACACCTATTGGTACACAATTGGACTTCGCAGAACTACTCAACAGCCAAAAGGCACAAAGAAGAAAAAACCCACAAAGCTTTTTTATCAGACCTAACAAAATCTTGAATGCCATATTGTAGTTGTTCTACTCAGTAACATTTACTACTGAAGAACAAAGGCAGAAAGAGATATGCAAAATTACCCATATATGCAAGATTTTTTTTTTGTGCCTAAAATGATGTGTTTTCATCAGCACAGAAAGGTTGTAAGACAGGTACTGACAAAACCTCCAAGACCAGGACACAGAAAGAGGGAGTAGAGGCTCAGAGTCTGTCCATCCCAGCAGGTCTCACCTGGGAATGATGGCTGCAGCCTGGAAATATCCAGGTTATGCTATACCTCTCCCCAGGAAAGGAGAATTAATTTTTTTAAGCTTTGTTGGAGTGTTTTTTTGCAAAAAGAACAAAGTGCATTACTTTACCACTCACAGGTCCCCTTATTTTTCCCAAACCAGCCTGACTGCACTCACAGTGCCAGTGGCAGCATTGTACAGCCCGGGCAGCTTTTGCCACCTGCTCAGAAATGCACAGCCACGCCATGTACTCCACTCTAGGCCTGACAGCACCTCAAAAACAGTTCCCTTCACCCCAGGGGCAGGACAAGGCATCCCCACCCAGCTCCCAGTCTCTTACCTGCCCATAACAAGTATCTGGGAGCCTGAGGCCTCTTTTCCCTCCTGAGCCTTTCCCCGCAGCCATCCTCGGCCTTGTTCCCTGCACCGTAACTCCTTCCTAGCGGGGCCATGGCAGCCGCGCCTCAGGGCCCTCACAGGGCACAGCCACAGCCCCCTGCTCTGGGAAAACAAGGGGCAATGCTTGAGCTGTTTAGAGGAGGACAGCAAATTAGAGAGAGAGGGGCCAGCTGTGACCACAACCTGGGCTTTAACCCCACAGCACACAGGCCAGCCCCCTCAGCCATAGTGCATTATCCCCACATGTGCTGGGTGCTCGTTAGCCTGGCAGGGGCCCTGAGCCCCCCATCGCATCCCAGAGCCCAGCACCAACCTGAGGAGCTGCCTAGATAAATGAAAACATTCTGAATTCACTCAACAAATATAAAGGACAGCTCTTTTCTTCCATCTTTGACCAGACTTGTTAACTTTACAAATCTATTCTATCTGCTTTTACAGCCATTCTGGCCTTATGTGAGTATTGAGTGTGCCTCTATTTCATGTTTTAAACAATGTTTGATGTCATCTATGCCAACAGCAATTAAAAAAAGATATATATATACACACACATACATATATATGTATATGCACGTATGCAAGCACAGAATAGAGGTTCCCAAGCTTCCATTTTGTTGTTACTTTTAGCAGCAGTGGGTATTCCCAGCTCTGTGTCAGAGGCAGCACATCTGCAGGTTGTGCACCCAGGTAAGAGCTACCCAGAGCTCTTGGAACAGCAGCCAGACAGTCTAGCAAGGGATACTTAAAACAAAGAAACAGACAACACCCCCCAAGGCACACACCTTCATCTACTCAGTTCAAACAATGCACACACATTCCTGCATTTTGTCTAGTCTCATACATTAATTTTTACCTCGTGGAACATCCAGAATGGTTTCTATTCTGGAGAACAGGTTACTCCCCTGCTCTAGCACAGACTCTGACTGTACCATTGGCAGGGCAAAAGTTTCCACCAAGCACACTCCTGCTGTCTGTCAGGAATGAAGAACAGTGACAGGAGGTGGTTGTCTTAGCAAGTTTTGCTGCTGCAGGCATGCACAGCATGGTGTGTCCCCAAGTAGATGAAGGCAACTCACTCTCAATTTGCTGTTTCTTCCAAATTGCAAAGCTGTCATTTGAATTTCAGTGCCAGCTTTTTTCACAAGAAGTCTACATAATACTTCAGTCCTTGTTAAAGAAAGATGAATCTTTTAATCATTTACCATCTCAAAGCTGAAGACACAACATGTTTAGAGAAATGATTTACAATGTTTAGAAATTAAAGATGTTAATTCCAGTCTAGTTCCAGTATTTTAAAACCTCTCCTTGAAATAAAAATGTTTTAATGGGTTATTTCAAACAATTAGCAAATAATAAAACAAAATGTTCTAATATAACCTCAATGTTATTGTCAGTTTTGACTCAATGGTTTTGAATAATTATATTTTGCTAGTCCAAATGCTGTCTACCTCCCTGCTTCTATATTCAAATACGCCACCATTGAGGAAACAAACAGAACACAAAAATGAGCTGTCCTAGCACTCTTACAAATAGGATGTTAATGTCACTATGCAAAGGAAAAACTGTCAAAAAGAACAGCCATAACAGAGAATTTTCTTCTTATGTACTTTTATTTTATTGGGGGTTTTTTACATATTTGATGGAATTTTTATTCAACTATTATGCCACAATCTATGATACACAATGAGAGTGAAAATCTGTCATTTACCATTTATATTTCTATGTTAATTTTGTTTTCTACCGCTGCATATACTGTGGCTAAAGTGCATTTATCATATTTCATGCAGCACTGACTGCCTTATGCAAACTGACAATACAATAAACAGAGCCAGCAATATTTAGCTGCACTCAATTCTTGCTACAGAAACAAGCATTTTATAAAAACATTAAAATATTTTGGGTGATGGTTACTGTCTATCACCTTAATGTTTTGAGTTATAGAAAAGGATAGGAGACAATATTTGTGCTTGTCAGCTGCAACACTTTCCAAGTTCATTAGGTTTTCAAAGACTGAATTAGCTTAAATGCTTCAGTGTGAGAAAAAGCCCAGGGCAACCAGCCTGATTCAAAAGAATGCTACAGTTTCACAAACATTAGACTAAGTTCAGTTCTGGATGCTGTGGTAAGTACCTTACAACATTGATTCTATGTTGACAGAAGGATGGCTTCTTCACCATCATGTTGTATCTATGCCAAATAAAAGGACAATAAAAGGCACACAAGCCTTTTTGGAAACCTGCCTGGGTATGTAGTACCTGATTACAGCTAAAGTTTTTAATTGCAGCTTTTTATTTTGATGAGACAAGAAGCTTTCCAGTATCACCGGTCTTTGAATCAGACATAAACTGCCATGCTTCTTTATGTCATGGGCAAAACATAGACCCAGAGCAAAAGCATGTCCAAGGAGCAGGCTCAGGACAGGGAAGTGGAGATGGGGTGAAACCTCACATTTGTGTTTTCCAGTCACTTGTTATGCTGTCTCCAGGTGGCTGCTCAGGATGTGCAGCCTGACCCTCAAACACTCTGGGGCACAGGGCCTTGGTGCAGCTGCTTCCAGCTCCCTGCCCCAGCACAGGCATGGCCATCCCTCTGCACCCCACGGACACTGCTCACCTCACCATTCCCTCTGCCAGCCATACAAACAGGGCAAAAAGTCTCCTGCCACTGCACAGGTTAGTGCTGCAGAAACCTGCAGTCACAAGTCACAAACCTGCAGTCACAGGGCCAAGTTCTCCTGGGCAGAGGGAACAGGACTTCTGACAATACTAGTTATGTCAAGAGGGGAGAGGAAAGCTGGGCTCACCTGACTTCTAGCACTGTGGAGGAAGAACAAGCAATGGTTCTCAGACCACCCTGCCATGCAGTGCCTCCCCAGAAGCCAAGCACTACTTCCCAGCAAGAGAAACAGCCCCTGCTTCTCTCTCCCCTCCAGTACTTGCTGTACCTCAGCCCCCTGACACAGAGCAGCTCTTGAGGTGGTTCACTTTTATGTCCATACTGGAAGTGCATGGCAATTGAGATCCTAATTGACAGATAAAAGTAAGGGACCAAAAACATCAAATACTACTTGTGCAAAACCACAGCATGTGCCTTTGGTAAATCAGCAGCTGTTGCTTGCCCACCTTCCTCTAAAAAATGGGTAAGTAAATCAGGAATAGCCACTTCAGAGCTGAATTAGTATCAGCAAGTTGATGTGAGGTAGGGAATTGCACTGGACAAAGCAGAAAACCTGCTTCTTGTTCCAAAAACAGAGATTTCTCATCCAAACACAATCTTGCAATGGTCAAAGAAAAGCAGATCTTAGTAGTGTGGTGAGGGAAAGACTGTTCATAACAAGGATATTTACAGGACCCCACAGTTCCCTAATATCACACAGCATCAAAGCAGGCAGCCCAGGGAGTGGGAGCACCTCTTACTTTTGAAGTCATTTGATGCTGAATTCTCCTGGTGATCACACACTGCTCTGTCAGCTGTGGTCTCATGTACAATTCTTCCCTCTTCAAGTATCTCCAAACAACCTTTTCTTGGTCCCTTTTACCTTCTGCCCTTCTTGACCTCGTATCTGAGAGCTTCACACTACTTACTGTTATCCCCCAGTTGAACAACTCTGCTATGTGACTCCCTATTTCCAGCCTCCTCCTCACACCTCCAGGTTACCTCACCATCTCCTTCCAACAAACACAGCTGGTACATTTCTCTACCAGTCATCTACCAACTCTGCTTTTCAATTCCATTACTCTTCTCTTATATATAGACAGAAATAAGCAATTTCTTTTTCTTGTGGCAATGCCTCTTGTGTGCATACCTTTGGTGCTGTCCATGCCTGCTCTGCTTACTTACAGTAATTAGACAGTGCCCACAGACTGAGATGTGAGCCTCACCAAGCCACACATTGCATCCTGTGATAGGAGAAGCTTCTTGTGTCAAAGAGGTCCCAATTTTAACAGATAAGCAACAAAAAATGGTGGAAGGTCAGCTGGAATTGCATTTTGCTTATAAACTGGGGAGCAAGGTACAAAGTAATGAAGTCAGCTGCTGGATCCTTTTATTTAGTAAAGCAAAAATACATAATTTCCAGTATTCTCCCCACTTTCCTTTTGGATGCAGTGTTTTGAGAGACTACCAGTCAGACAGGTCAGAGCCCTGCAGTTAGAATGTCTTTCCCTTAAAGGCCTCCAGGTTGAAAGCTGTATCCAAGAACCTTCTGAGTGACACCAGATGCATGTTCTTGTTGCCTGTGGCAGCTGCAGCAGCAGGCTCTCGGCCAACATACCTTCATGACAAAAAGAATTGGGCAGACAAATGAGGTGAGAAGAGACACTATTTTGACAATAACAAGCATAAGAACATGCTGTTTAATGCATTCAAATCAGCTTGGCAGATACAGATATTTAGCCATCAATCTTTCTTAAATACAATCAATCTAAGTTGTACCAAGTTACACCTTCTGGTCAGCTTCCCTCTTTCCTCCCTCCCATCATTTTAAGCTGTGTTTTCTCCCCATCCTTCTCAAAGCAGCCAGGTACACTGTCTCACAATTAGATAACTTGCTTTTGGCAATGAAGACTCTCTCCTTTGACAGCTGCACAGGCAGATCTGAGAGTCAATAATTAAAATAAATGCAAAGGTCTGTGGACTGAGCTCCTAGAACAGCTGTTTGCTGCAGAAACCTAACATCTGGAATAAAATTCTTAAAATGACAGAATCTTAGACAAAAGACAGCTAAGTGCTGTGCTAAGTAGCAATAAATACAGACCTAGTTGCTACTGATTTTCTTTCAGATCTATGAGGAGCAATATGTGCATCTTGTATTTGAAAACAGTAGTCTAGATTATTCCCTCCCTCACCCAAGAACCCAGACCCAGAGGTTTTGATTTGTGAAGAACCTGACTTACCCATGAATACCTGAAAAAAACCCACCCAAATTTAAAAGCAAACCAATCAGCTCAGGAGACAGCAATTTTTTAGTCTCATACCAGATGGGTCGAGTGCGGTTCACAATAGTGCGGAAACGAGGTCTGACATAATCATAATATCCACTGTTTTTGTGCTCCTCCTGACACCAGACTAGATCAGCAGCTGGATACTTATCAAGTTCTTCTTTAAGCAAGTCAAAGGGGAATGGTGAGATCTGGAAAAAGAGGGCAATAATTGTCGAGGCTTTCTCTTATGTGGTATTAGCCCATGGTGAGTCATTACTTTTCCATGGAGAGTGACTCATGTTTCTCTAATTGATTTAATGCTCAGAAATGAATACACAAGTATTTTATAGCTGTATTAGTATGAACAGAAGTAGGTCGTAGTCCAGATCCCCTGCACTCCTCCAGCTCTTTCAGTGAAGTAGCTGTAGTATGTCCTTAATCAGTGAAAGACAACATAGCTTCAAACTGTACCATCACAACATTTAAACCTAGCAGACTACATACACAAATTTAAGGTGCTGTCATATATTAATCTTCACTTTGTTATGTTGTTCTGGAAAAGTCATCAAGCTTTCTGGATCTCATTGTGCAGTATGCTATTGATGTGTTCATTCTCCACATGGCCACAAGGATTAGAATATGTCTTGTAAGATGCTAAGTGCTAGAAAAATGCTATCATCAGCCATTCTAGGAGGGGTTTTTATAAGCACAAGAACCTCCATGACCCTGTCTTCTGAAGATCAGGGAGCTCACCTGTTCAAGTCTGGTTATAGCTACTTGTTTCTCCAGGTCTTGGCTCTTTCTCTCTTTCACAAGGTCATAGTAGACTTTTCCTGTGCAGAAAATCACTCGCTTGACCTCATGCGGTGCCTGAGCTGCCAGCCCATTCTCAGGAATCACACGTTGGAAAGTGGTACCTAGTTGGAGCACAAATTAGAAAAAGTGCTCTCAGTGGAGCTGACATTTCAATAAAGCAGCCCAAGAAACAGTCCTTTAGTCCTTCACTGAGCAAGCAGCAGGTTGCAGTGATGAAAGGGTTCTCCTGCCTCTCTGGTCCTACTTTCCCAACTGGTAACTTGGCTAAAGTGACTTCCAGCACTTCCTTTTCAAGAAGTTAAAAGATTGTCAATAATCCAGTCTCTCACCACAATTAATAGACAGAATCTTATAAACATTAGACTGATTTCCAGCTTTGTGCTGTGTATTACATCCTTACTTTTAAATTGATTGGGCGTCTCAACTTTGCTTTCTGTTTGTTTGTTGTTTTTTTTTTTCAGAAAATCACCTGAAATATTCTTTCTTCTTCCCAAGATTATCTCAAACATGTAACATTAATACAGCTTTACAAATTTCAGAATATTTTATAAAAACAAGACACGTATCTGTAATGAAACTAAATCTGGCAACTGCAGAAATATTTACTCAAGAACACACATTACTACTGTATATTTGATTTAAACCTGTTTGAGACTAAAAATGAAAGAGCCAAAGCAAGAATTAGCACACAGCTAAGCCGTATGTATAAATGCTAATGTACAAGTACAATTTCCGATCCATATCTTCACTGCTACCACCTCCCAGGAGTACAATTTGCTTGGGATACATGAAACTGGAAGAGGGACTTGATGGTCTAAAAGATCCTTTTCTTTGCTCTCATATATGATTGGGTAGAACTATTTCCACATTAAACACCTGCAGGGTAGCAGATAGCAGCTCAACCTCCTATTCTGAATCAGCACACCCACTTACTAGGAGAATAAGCTCCTGTTTGAACCATTTATCTTGGGGAAGAAAAGCAACAGTACAAACATATCAAAGAAGAACTGATTTATGTCAGAATTATCCTGTCCCACTGAGCAGCAGAATTCATCATTAAAAAAGACTGAATCTGTGCTTCATTGGGTCAGCTGGAATCAGTCTTTCTCTCCCAGCTTTCTATTAAAATCAGAGCAAAAAGGATTAGCTGAGAGTCAGAAACACTTTATTACCTGCTGTCCTCTTCAGCAGAAACATGGAAGGTGTGCCAAACTTCAACCCCAATGGTAACTCTAACCCTAATGGTGTAACCCTGAAGGTGTAACCTTGGGGTGGTGTGTGGGGTGGCTGGGGTTGG
>WEIU01012878.1:39533-78112 GCA_013389925.1 Aegithalos caudatus | reverse complement strand
AGGGGGTGCAGACTGGGGAGTGGCAGGGGGAAGGGTTTTGGGAGGAGCAGGGGGCAGGGTTAATTTTGAGTCTGGTCACTATTGAGGTTAGCCTGAAGTAGAAGGGACTCCCAAGACAAAGTGACATTGCAAAGCCTACAGACTCTGTAATCTGTCCCATTCTACAAAGCTTTTAAACAGTAATAAAAACAGCAAATGCCTTTGCTTGAGAAGCAGATTTTACACACTTACAAAAATAAGATAATACAATATTTAAGCACACTTACACAGTGTAAATTGCTTTTTAAAAACTGAGCAGTTACTCTCTTCTGACAGCAGTCAAGACCCTCACTGGAACTGGAGATAGACCAGCACACCTATGCCCACATTCTCTCTGAACAGTCACTTTAATCCCTCACTCATTACATGTCACTGCAATTCCTGATGCCACTCCAACGTGGTCTCACCAGTGCAAGGCAGGACAAAACCACTGCAGTGTTTGGCATTCCCCCTGCAGTCACTGTATCTCTTGGTGCTGATGGCATGCCAACAACAGCTCTGAACTCACTGATCTCACTTTAGATCACTGGTGTGACACAGCAGCCCCAAACCATGCACTGTAACAAGAACTGGGCATGTTATTCTTCCAAATGGGCCCAGTGTAATTACAACCTATCCCACAGTCTTGGGGTCAGGACATGGGCAGTATAAAGGACAACTAAATTTTTATATAAAGAGAAGAAGAGCAGAGGGACATAGTAGCCTCTTGAGGGGAAACTCCCTGCAGAGATGGGAATGCACTTCCATTAAGATTAATGGCTGGTTACAAGATAAACCTGTTAAAATTAAGAATCTATAAGTGAAAGCAAATTTTTTCAGCAAAAGTCCTTGCTAGATCTCACTATGACAGCTCCATAGAAATTGTGCTGAAAGGAAAGACAACCTCTGCAGAGCAGATTATGTTCTTCACAGTCTGACATGCAACTTGGTATAGCTAATTATATCCCAACAATACTTTGAGGTGACCTACCAGACACCATTTCATCAAAACTGGATTTAGCTTCTGGATGCCTCAGCAGTGACTTGGGTGTCAAAACAATCAGCTGTAAGACAGAAATTTTTCCAACACTCAGGAGCTGCTTTATCTCCATTATACATGCAACATTTGTAACACTGTGCACACAAAACCCACAAACTGAATATGATATACAATAAATTAATATGAATAACAAACACAGTAAGTTATTTTTTCCTGTTTTGAAAGCCATGAAAGTTTCAAAATTATTCAGAAGATTTAGGTAGCCTACTCCTTTTACAGGTTCTCAAAACTCACTGCTTATGCTTCTTTTTGACAACAGAATCAAATCACAGGCTATGAACCAGTAAAACATTCAACTTGTATCTTGGGTCTTTGGAGTTCCAGCAATTAGACATGCAGATGATAGCCCTGCAGCCTGTTAGTTACATCACTAATACCTTGACTAATACCTTCATCTGAAGATCTGCACAGCCAGATGGAAGCAAAGCTGAAAATTAAGTTTTAGACCACAGTAAATCAGAGCTGAGCTGCTTTCCATCAAACTGGCAACTTCAACCTGTGTTCAGTTAAAGTTTTTCACCACCAATCTTTATTCTTTTCAGCAGTGTGTCATATGCAAAGGCCACTCCTTGTTTGAGAGCTCATTTACCTGGAATAATCAAGTCCATGATAACCTTACCGGCTTTCTGAATGGCAGCAAGATCTGCCTTCGGAGGACATGAAAGTAATTGGCTGGAGTTGAACAATTCACCACAATCCAGTTGCATTCATACAGCTGGGAAACTTCAAACTGCTCAGTGAATTCCTGAGAGAAACATTAAAGGCATTAAGAAAATGTCTGTGTTGTCAGAAAAAAAGCTTGAAGGACATCCTTCTATTTCTGACTCTCAGCAACTCCCTTCCTCAAAAAATTTATTGAGCAGCTCTCAGCTGAGATTTTTTTATTAGCTAGGGAAGCATCCCTACAAATCATTCCTTTCTTTTTCCACTTCTTCCTAAAAATTTATGCAAATAAACACAAAAAGTTTCCATTAATTCAGAAAAGATGGGAAGTACAGGAAGACTGAGGAGAATTAGGACATCAGCAGATGGAAGAAACAAAATAGAACTGCTTTGAAATAATGTTAAACTATAATTCAATTCTTTGAGTGTACAGTTAGCTTTCACTCTCCCTCCCATCCTGTAGAGGTATGTACTTTATCTGTAGAAGTGACTTACCAATCTATGAAAGTCTTAACCCAATCAAAATTAGAAGTTGCTTGGTTTTGTGCTCCTAGCAGTACAATTTAGCTCCACTGCAAAGAGCCAGGGTAGTCTCACTTGACCTCCTTTAGAAATTGGCTAGAGACACCTATTTACAGTACACACAGCAATATAAACAAGCAGGATCACTGGCCCTGAGGAATAGCCATAAAAAGATCATGCTGCCAGAGATTAATTGTATGTGACCTCAGCTTTGTAATGAGCAGCAAAGCTGCATACTTCCATTACTTTTACTGGGATCAAGTTAATGTTACACCAAGACTTGAAGCTAAATCCCAACCTGCTAGACCTAGCTAAAAGGATACTACTAGCAAAAAATCTCTGGGATGTGAAAAGGACAAAACTACTTACTGGATAGGCATCAGAATCATCATTGCTCATCTGCAGAAACCTCTCAGGCCTGGCTGATGAATGCTCTGGACCCTGGTAAAGGTATCATTTAAAACAACATTAAAAAGCCAAATGAGCAATTAGACATCAGTCTAGATCACTCACTGCATGAGTACTTCCTGTCCTCTCTGCACCAGCTGCACACCTGCCCCCAGCCAAAGGCATCAACAGCAGCAGTGAGACAGAGGACACACCACAGGACAGGAATTCCTCAGTTTCTGTTTTCATAGGAGATTGGGTTTCACATTTATTTCCAATGTTTCTACCAGCTGCAAGTGATTTCTACCCTCAGTCTAGCTGCACAATGAAGACCAGTGGAAAGGCAGTGGGTCCATGTGGGCACAACAATGACCCTGCTACTGCACAGCAAACAGGAGCTGAGGAATGTCAGGAAGAGAAACACCAGGTGCTCAGAGCACTGCAGTGACTCACACTTCATGCATGCTCAACAGGAGAAAACACAAAGTTAACTGCTGACTACTTTGCTTTATTAGCAACAAAAGCAGGCACAGGATCTCTCCTACTACTGTTCACTGTTCGGTACAGGACCAAATATCTAGATGAATGCTTTAGCTAAAACGGATCAAAATACACACACACATTATCTGCCAGAGTAACCTATGATTAATTTCTGCCTCCTCAGGAGATATTTTATGTTCTGTCATTACTGAACACTCCCATCCACTGTCTCACTAGCAGTGCCCACGGCAATTACTTGAATTGCACAATCGCTGTTAGCTCCATTTTACATTAGCAAAACATTCATGCTGGCCACAGAAATTATCAGGAATAAGGAATGTAGCAGAATCTGTTCTTTTTCCTTTTCATGTCCCTGCTTATAAAGGATCAGAGAAAGCTGTGAGGAGCATGAGAACGCAATGTGCTTTTCTATGTATTGCTATTGCTGACAGCCTTGCCTTGTTCAAGTGACAGGTACCCTTAGGAAGAACTTTCATTTCACACACAGCTATAAAGTATTTTAAACCAAAGACAAACTATTACACCTCTCAACTCTCTCCATGACTCTAAAGCTAATCATGTTCATAAAGAGATTTTTTCTTTATATGGCTATTTCTCATCATAACTTCCTCTGTTGAAATCTTAATACATGATCTCCAAAATCAGTCATTATTCTGACAACTAGTAGTCCACCTTGATTGAACACATCATCCTTCCTAATTCCAAGTGCAGGATTCCAGAAACATAGGGGGGACACAAACATGATCAGAGGACTGGAGCACCTTTCCTATGAAGACAGCCTGAGAGAGTCAGGATGGTTCAGTATGGGGGAAAGATGGTTCCAGGGAAATATTTCACAGCACCTTCTAGTACCTAAAGGGGACCTGCAAGAAAGCTGCAGAATGACTTTTTACAACGTCTGGTAGCAATAGGACAAGGGGAAATGGTTTTAGACTGCAAGAGATCAAGTGTAAGTTTGATATAAGGAAGAAAATCTTTGCTGTAAGGGTGGTGAGGCACTGGCACAGGTTGCTCAGAGCAGTTTAGATGCCCTGTCCCTGGAAGTGTTCAAGGCCAGCCTGGATGGAGCTTTATGCAGCCCCTGGTCTAGTGAAAAGCTCCCTGCCACGGTGAGTGGGTTTGAACTAGATGGTCTTTACAGTTCTTTCCAACAAAAAACATTCTATGATTCAGTCTGCTTCGTGGACTAAGGGAATTCAAAGGAAAAATCCATTCTGTCAGCAACAAAGGTGTAACAAAACAGCCTAGAACTGTGCCCTGTATCACTGCTCCATTGAATTCTGCCTCCACTTTTGAGGTGCCAGACAATCTGGTCAGACAGGTAAGGACTTGAGAGCAAGGAGCAAAGCTGCACACAACTGTGGTGCACAGAAGCAGCCCAGTTTATTGTAGCACCTCTGCTGTTGCCATCTGTTTGCTGTAAATCAAATCCTGCACTAAGCATGGCACACACAGCACAAACCCAGTGCTCCACAAGCACACTGCAGTCAGTACTCTGGGAACAGAGATGTTACCAGCAAACAATTACAGGACAGGCAGGTGAGGCTTCCCCATCACTCACACACTGCCCCAGCAACAACCTCAGTCCAGAGCCTCAATGTTCACATCCATCTTCAGTTTCTGTGCTGACACCACCAATCAGACTGCCAGCAACTGCTGCGTGGGATGGGGTAGGGTTTATTTCTGCTGTGACCACCTATCCAGTGAGACCTATGCTGAATCCATTTGCTACTTTCAGATGAGTCCCCAAGGAGCCATTAGGCTGCAGAGTCTTTCAATCACAGCCAACTTGCCTCTGAATGCATGACCTAGAGGTGAAGGGATCCATATCCCATTAAGAATCCTTCCCCAAATCATCTTATCCCCAACACTGTAGTTATAGAAAGACTGGCCCTCCTGTAATGAAAAGGTCCTCTGGGAAGATAAAAGATTTCAACAGCCTGGTGGGATTCTTAAATATTCCAAAAGCAGCTGACACTAGTAGCAAAATAAGCATTTCAGAAGACCTGTGCAAATCTTTTCTGCCAAGTGGCTATGGGAAAAGAAAGATTAAAAGTATTGTAAGTAGCAGAGAACCAGCCCCTTAAGCTGAGTGCTTCCCTGCAGAGGGCTACACCTCCTGCTAAGGGCTCATTCAGGCTGTCCCCTCAGGATACAGTTAAAAAAATTAATTTATCAAAACCCTTGTGAACAGCATCAGACCCTTTATTTAAGCACAATGGATATGGAAAGCCATTCATAAGGTATGAATGCACCCCAGTGTATCAGGACAGGATCATAATTGAATGGAAATAAACTAAATTGTTTGTGAGAATAGAAATGACACAGTTTGCACTGAAAAGGTCTAAAGCATTTATACAGATGGAGATTGCCACTGTGGCATGTACTATGCTTTTTAAAATAGAAAACTAGGAACACACATGCAATAATTTGTGAAGGTTAATGTATTTGAAAAGGAGAAAATTAATCTTGCCTGACATGATGTTCATGTAATCTTAAAAGTAATTAAAAATATTTGAAAAACAATTCCACTGCTGATGTGAACTTCATGTAACTTTACACGTAGGGTGTGCCCATGCCTTTTCCCTCTAAGACATGGTCTAAGTTCCCCCTACTAGCCACCAAAGAAAAGATGGTCAACAGCTAGTAGAAACATTTTCCTTTCCAGAAAGAGGAAGATTTCTCATTACATCAAAATTAACCAAGGTCAATGATTTTTGAGTTTTAAAGTTATTTTATATCATTTCATGGCAATAGAATCTAGCGCAGAGTTTACACAGATATACTTTATGCAAAATAAAACCAAGCAAGCACTCTTAGACATGATTTCTTTCTTATTGAGAAATGGAGCTTTCTAGGGAAAGAAGGCAATGTCTTAGGGAAAGATACCAAGAAAGAGAGGAAAAAAAAAGAAAAAAAATGGGGAAAGTGGTACATGCCACTAAGAAGAACACAAAGGTAAGAGCTGAGAAATACTTCTCAAGGTTTTTTGGTTTTCAGTCAATCTATCTACATTCTTCTCTCTAACACTGAGGCAGCCCCACATGGTTAACAGTGCCTTCCTCCCCTGGGTTCCTATCACCCCTGGCTCCCCAGAACACCTTTGTCTTTTCCAGCTGCAGAGAAGGCAGTGCAGCCAGCAGCCCCTCCTGCCGGTGGCAGCAGCAGTGCTCACCATTCCTTCCATGCCGTGCGGCAGGAGCAGCACGATCCCGTTGTGCCGAACCCACTTGGTCTGGCCGGAGCTGATGAACTGGTCTATGATGCACTGAGCTGTGTTGTGGAAGTCTCCAAACTGGGCTTCCCAGCACACCAGGGCATTGGGACTCGCCATAGCAAAGCCAAGTTCGAAACCTGATAAGCAAACAAGTAGGAGGATTAGAAAATTAATAGATTTCCTGAAAATTCTGTTCATTCCTCATTAAAAATTAAAACAAACCCAAAATTAGAGCATGGACTGGATTTCTGGAGCCTCATTATAAATCATGCAATTTTCAATAGTACCATTTCCAAGCCTGACTTCAACCCTTCTAACTTCCTCAAACACTTCAGTATCATAGGAGTTTTTACACAAACTAAACCCCTGCCCTCCACTCCAACTTTAGTATAATGTTTCCCTAAGAGCTCACTACTGTCTTCTCCTGTAAAAATGCACTTACAGCCCAGTTAAAGAGCTATTTATTAATTTTAATATTTTCACAGTCCTATACAACATCATCTTTCTTTCCCCCTCTCATATGCAGATGATCAATAAAATTACTGGTGACATCAATTTTCAGTCTACAGACGTGATCCTAGGCTTCAGATCATTGAAAAAACCTTGAATATAACAGTTGCATGGCAAACATCTGGGACATGGATAAACAATCCTTTCTTAGGCAGGGCTAAGGACCCTTTGGGTTTCTGCTTCAGTGTTAAAGTATTTGATCTCTGTTCATATTTTCCTTTGACCCTTTGATATAGCAGAGCCTGGAGTGCTGAATGAATACCTGTACTCAGATTCTCCACCTCTACTTTGGGAGTGATTATAACCAAGAAGGTTAAAGCTCTCAGTAAAAAGCAGAGCTATATAGCAGTGCTCTGGGTGTAGAGTTTCTGGCTGAGGCAAAACTTATTCAATACACACAGAATAAATATTTAATTAATAGATGCATTTAATATTGAAGCTCTACAGAGAATATAATGATCTGGTTTCAAATACAGAACTTCAGTATGGGAATACTCTCATTGAAGCTTACCCCAGCAGATCAACTAACTTTGGGGTCTTAGTCTACTCCTTGGTAATTCCAACCCAGTTTTTCATTTACCATCCCCATGGCAAGAAATCTTTGAGTCACTTGGCTTTTGGACTACTGATCTCTGACCAGTGCATCCGTGACTCCAGCAGATGCTCATGGTCCCACCAAAAGGCAACTGATACATGAGAGGCCAAAAGAAGACTGTGGAGTCAGACAGACAGCCATTCCTCTGTGAGTCCCCATGACAGGTCATTACCAGAGAGAACGATTTTTGCTGGCCTTGCCTTTGGCCTGACTGCCTGAACAGCCTTTCCTCCATCTCTGACCTCCTCGTTTGTGTAATTCCGTTGTTCTTAACACAATGGAAACAGTGGAAAAATTTACACAACTCCTTCAATCATATTCCCAAAGGTATCTGAAAAATAGATTTCCCTAGATAGGCTTGAATCCCATTCTAATTTTACACAAGCTTTAAGAGACCATTTCTGCTGATTGGGTGACATGGTTGAGAAAATATGCAATATGTTCAAGACTTATTTGTGCATATGCTGCTCTCTGTAAGGGTGGGGTAATCTAGCTTTTAGAGAAGCACAAACTGAGGTCTTGACCACTCAAAGTTATCAATAAACAGTGTTTTTCGAAGAGCATGGAGCTCAGTACATACTTAAAGTTTGGTCACAGAACACACATAATTCTACTTCATATATGAAAGATCACCCCTAAAATTCACGTGGGAAAAAAAGAGTATAATCTCTCATTTACTATCTTGTTGACATCTTCACACTCATCTCTACAGAGTAACAATGTTGTAGGTGAAGCTGCACTGAAAAGTGTGATCTTAACATAGATAACCATTTGCAAGCTTTCTGACAGCTATAAAAATATCTAGGAAAATATATCCAAATGTAATCTATATATTCTGATTAATATTTTGAGAATGATGTTGCTGAGACTACTATTTCATGTCACATGTGTCTGTGGTATACACATCTTTGGTATACCAGAACTCAGTTTTCCACCAGGGAAATGGCAATGAGAGTTACTAAATTAAAATTATTCCAATCGTGATTATAGCAGTGGAATAGCTTTAATGCTTGACAGACTAAGGAGTCTGTGAAGAATTACTACCACTCCCTTCATGGGGAGAAAATTGCTTAAAGAACAAGATCTGAACTACTTAATATTTTTTTTTAAGTGCTGGTAGAGAGAGATATAGACAGATGCAAGCTAAACAGCCCAGGAGAGGGTGAGGTGTTTGAGGCAGGAACGCCACAATGAGACGCAACAGAGATGGCAGAGCCAGAGCGAGATGAGGAAAAGAGGAGTTTACTTTTTTGATTTCACCTTATATACATTTCACAGAAATGGACCACACTAGAAGACAGACGTTCAACCTCTTCAATTCCACTGGTCTGAGAAGGTGCCTATCAATTGTCCCTCCTAACTGGAGGAATGTAAACAATAGTATTGTTTACAGAAAATGTGTGAGAATCTGACTCCTAAGTATGTAAACAATCAGAAGGCTAAAAGAACAGAAAAGAACAGGGTGACAGGTGTTCTTTGAAAAAAGGAAATATTGGGGCACCAGAGTGCAAGTCAGGGAAGGTGGCCTGAACTAGAAAGTCTCCACGGTTCTAGAGATGGGATATGAACTGCTGGGGAGCAGGTTCCTACCCAGGTCCCTCATGAGGGCTCAACCTCAGACCAGAAAAAAGAATGTAAAAAAAAAAAAAAAACCCAAAAATACAGCAGAGACCTTGCAAACTTTATTGTTTGCATCTGCAGAAACAAGAACTGAACTTTTTTTTTAACATCATGTGCAAATTTTGTGGGTTTAAAGGATTAACTCTTACACAGCTAGAAACAGGTTGGAGCTGTGAGGACATCCAAGGCAACCAGGCAGCAAGACAACTTTCAAAGAATGTCAGGTGAGGAATCTGCACACCCAAAGGGTGTTGGAGAGCAACCAGCCAGCTCCAAACAGCAGGCAGCTGCTCAGGGCTCAGGGCACACCAGGGCACAGGGAACCAGGAACCAGCACAGCAGTTTGGTAAAGTTCTACACTGAGGAGATAGAGGGAAGAAAAACACCCAGCACTTGATTAAGGCTGCAAAACTAATGTTTCAGTTGCTAGAGTTCATTATGGTCCCTAGATGACAGACCTAGCAGAAATGCTTGTTTCTATTAGTCCAGTGCCTGCTGTGCTCCCTCACTGTTCCTTCCCTCACTCTGGCACAGAAAGAAGTGTTGTCAAGCAAAGTGGCAGCTTACACAGCATACTGTGCTGTGTTTTTCCCCACAGCACTTTCATGACTGTCGTAAGAATAGCTGTTTTTCAATTAATGTAAGTAAGGCTACAGCCATAACTTAATTCATCATGATTTTGAAGTGACTTAGGGCATGAATATTAACTAATGGTTAAAAGGGCTTATCAGTACAAGGGTTTTATGTCAGAATGAAGAAAGGTTCAAAGACAGATTTTTGCTATCTTTAACAGAAATTCTAAACACAGGGACTACAGAGGGATATGCACCCTTTCACAAACCCAAGCACAGCTCAGGACAAAGTGAAGTTAACACCCATCTGGTGGCTGACTATTAAACAGGGAGACTGATGCCTTCTCAGAACTTCATGAAGATGTGATTGATTACTACAGTCTGTCCTAGTTCCTAACACAATTTCTGAAAGGTAGTTGTGTTTGCTACCCCCAACATTAAACATATGTTGTTCTGACTGAGCAGTAATACTACATATTTCATTCTAGATGTGTATCATCAAAAAATTATTTTACATTAATACTCGTCTTCTTCCTTTCATCTTTTGCTTTAAACCTGACTTTTTCCCTTGAAAAAAACTACACTCCAAGTCTCATGGTTCAGGAACTTCCTGAACTACACACTAGTTCTAAGTCTATGTTGCCTGATATTCCTTGAGAGCTCCCAGTATGGGATGCCCCAGCCCAAGATCTCTCAAAGGCAGTACTGAATCTGATTAAGAACCTCACCTCTTGGATAGAGACTCAACACTACACAAGTCATTCCAAAGGCTGGAAAGAAAGAAAGACAGGAAGTCTTTTCAAGTATTCAAAAAACGCTGAAGAGGTAGAATGGAGCATCTCTAAGTTACTTTTGTTTTTCTCCTCTATCCTAACCAGCAAGCAAGTTCAGACAAACATCTTTTGCTTAAATGACTTCTCACAGCCATCCCGTAAACTTCCAGATATTCAGTTTCAATACGAGGAAATGATAGCAAGGCAAGTGGATGCACAACTAAATTATGATAATCTGGGTATAACAAAAAATAGTAGACATAGGATGTCAAACACTGTAAGTTATCAGAGATTGTAAAGTACTCTGATTCAATGCCCAGGTTACACCCACTCCAGAGCTCCCTGTAGCTAAAACATAAGGAGTTGTCTGAACTACAATTGAACAAGACTGCCTTTGTTTTCTTTCTAAGTGAAATTAATCTTGCCAGAATATCATTTTAATGGAGCAATGGCTCCCCAGGTGTTCCTAACTAGCTGCATTGTAACTTGGTGCAAAGGTCAAAGCTCTGAGCAGATACCAGCTCTTGCCTTATGCACCTGCCAAGGAAATAATCTGTAGTTCTACCCTGCTGGGCTGTTCAATCCATTTTTACTTAGCTCTCCCTCACAGAAATTAAAGGAATTTCCAAAATGCTTCTGAGATGCTGCATGTTAAGATGGTCATAACTCTTTTTCCCCTTTTTTTCCCCTTTACATTATCAAACAACTCTCCCTACAGCCACCAAACACTTCAGTGCGCTAATTCTAAACTGTTTCTTTTAACAGAAATAGATAGTAGAAACAGCAGTTAGAGAAAATAAAGTGTTCAGGGGTTTTGGTTCTCCTGAAGAACCAGCTCCATGAACTGAAGCCTTTACTTATTCTTCCATGTATTAAAAAGGAGACACAGTGATGTTACCAGCCAAATAAGTACCAATTCTGAAAGCTCTTCTTTGACTCAGAGCCTTAACTAGAAGAGACACGTTCACACACTGCAGCTTATCCCAAAACTGTCACTCTATGGAGGCAATACACAAAAGTAAACATGTTGGAAAAGGTCAATATATAAAAGCCAGCAAGAGAGAGAAAACTTCACTATAAAATCACTTCAAAACAGAACATGGCATTTTTAGTTTAAAAAACCCAACCCAACAAACAAAAAGCCACATCACTTATCAACCATTTGTATCAACTTAATCTCCTTTACTGTTAGAAAACATCTTGGACATTAGGGATTTAAAGTTCTTGAAAACTGAAAGTATCAATATTATTAGTTTTGAAGAACCTGTCATCCCATCTGCTGAAGAAGTGCACAGAAGTGGTATTCCTGTTTTCAGCATACAAACAAAACCCTATTTTACCCCACTGCTTGTACTATTCAATGAATTTGATTAAATCAACTTCCACCTATCTTTTGCTGGGTAAGGTGGAACAGCAACAGCAAGCAGAATGAGATCAAGAAAGAGAGAGACCCCACTTGGTTAGTTTCTTAAAGAATGGAATTGTGACAGTTATAATTGCCTTCATGCCACATCAACAGTAGGTTTCAGATTAATGTGTTATTTTTGAAACAAAATGAGATATCAGCCATATCCAGGTATTTGTCACTTCTTTTGGAATGTAAAAAAACCAAACCCAGAAACCTATGACCCACTTATGCACAAGTTTTGCAGCAACACTGTAAAGAGGCTCAAATTAATAATCCCCAGAACACACTCTTGTGAGAAATAACAAGAAATTGGAAACAATCATTCTATGAAATTAAATTCTTGATTTTTATCTAGGCCAATTATTTTTCTCCTGTTCATACACATCCTTACTTGCACTCTCCTATTTAGAGTTTACCTTTACATGTTAGCAGTATGAAAAATGTGATTCTGCTCACACTGATTCTGGCACAGAGTTAACAAAAATATCTAAAAAATCTGATTTTCAGCCCTTGCTCCAACTGTACAATTTTATACCACTTTAATTTTAATATTATTAGCAATAGGTAATATGTAATGTTGCAAAAATTATTAAGTAACCAAATATTCCTGGAACTTTGAAGCAAGAAGCTATCAACCACCACCTTTATCTAGTACAACATTTCAAGTTTTTCCTTCACATGATACTTTATTATCCATAGAATCAGTAATGCATTTGATAGATTATCAGATGTATTTGTTTCATGCTCCACATTCCTCTTGCCACCCTCATCATGTCAGAGTAAGGTTATCCATTCTCTGCAGCTGAAGGTAAAATAATTCACTATGATTAATGCTATCACTAAAAAGAATTTGTTTTCTTGGAATAGCACATTGAGAATATCAGTTCAGATAAGGCCAGGATGGCATTTTTACATCTACATGACAAACTGTCTCTGGTTTTCTTGTCAGTTCCTCCCCTTTTAAGAAAGCATCAGGTGCACATTCCAGCATGGTCCCAAGATCGACCACAGCACATGGATAAGCTTTTAACTGAATCCCAAAATTATAAAATGTGGGGATGCTTGTTTAAGTGATGCCAGAACCTGAGAGGAAGAGCTTTGATACCTGTTTCATATATGACCATTTTCCAGGCTTGTTTTTTTCCACATTCCTTCCCCTGCTGGGCTGTGCTGCCTGTGCAGCAGCCCCAGCAAAGCCCAGGCAGATGCAGACGTACCTAAGACCCCGTACTCGGAGAGGGAGCTGTTGCACACCGTGTAGGGCGCCTGCTGCTCCCAGAGGTGATTCATGGGAACACAGGTTCTCCTGTCGACTTCTTGATCATGAAGCACATGGTGACGATGGCTGCAAAGAGGTGTTGAGAGAGATTTATTAGCCAAGATTATTTGGGGCTTTAACAGAGCTATTTTCAAAGCTAAAGTATCCAAGTTGTGTTCTGGAAAGCAAGCAAGCACCTTGGTTATCCCTGCTACACACAACACCCTGCTCTGGTTGAAACCATGGGAAATACAGTCACAACTGCTGCACTGACTATCCAGGCTTCTCAAGCACACACAGAAACTGAAAATACTTCACCACTAGAACAAGGGAGAAAGAGAAAGAAATGGGGACATTGTTGCTATAAAATAGAATTATTAAAGCAAAGAAATTCAGAGGCCTCACAAATTCTAGTATTTTCCTTGAAACAACTGTTTGTCTTTAATGGAAAGAAATGTAATCTAATCTAATTTCAGCAGTGAAACTTAAAGGAGTTGTATCCTCTTTCCTGCTATTTCCACTCACATGCACCATTTACAATTCTCTAGAACACCATTAATCAGCATTAGAACGGGGCACCAAGGAATACTACCAAAACAGAGATGACTGAAGTAATTACTGCAATCCATTAACTGTCTGAGCAGACTGAGTGAATCACAGCAATATGTCCAGCTTTACAACTGCTAACATAAGGCCAGTTATTGTACTGGTAACAATGCTGTGTGTTGTAGAGCTGCCAACACTGAAGTCTGAATCTTTCTGCACTTCCCTTTGCTATAATGAATGCTAGCGAAAAAGCTCTGAAATTTATACAGAACTCAACAATGTAAAGGCAGAAAGAGACTGAACCTTTGAAGAGCAGCACAGGGAGGCAAGGAGAGAGGAAGGGGAAATTCACACGCCAGGCAGCTGTTTGGCAGAACTCATTCCTGCCACTCTTAATTTCAATTTTGTCATTAAGCCAACGACAGAAGACTTAGGTAAGTGGTATGTTTTTTGAATACAAAGTTTTATGTTTCCCTAGCAAAAGGGGAAGATGAGCACAGATGGCCAGCCAGAAATATACAGACATACAGACATACAATTTGCACGTCTGCAAATGTCAGTTTTGCTGACATCAAATCAGTATAGAACCAAGCCTGTTGGTACCCTCCATCCTCAAGGGTTTGTCTCCAAGAGGAGAAGGGGCCTGGTGCTTCTGTCTGCAGTTTTATCTAGCTTCTATCTATTGATAGTGTTGAGGACTGAAACAGGAAGGAAAGAAGCCATCACATAGAATATTGATGGAAATAATTATTTTCTAGACATCGTTTTAGAAGCTCCAAATTAGTAAAAGCACCCCATCATGTTATTTTATTATGGCAACACGGTGTACTCAGTTCTTCCCAAATTCTAGGCAATACTGTACCAGAGAAGACAGGCACCAAAATTTATTTCTCTCTTCTGCAAGCATTCACAATGGAGCACGGTGCAGCATTCACTTCAGGAATTGGTATCAAATCAAAGGTTTCAACTAAATACATCATTAACATTTTACTCTACAGATAATCAGGTAAGGCAGCAAACTGTATATACTTTACCAAATGATGAGATCCTGCCCTCATACATGCCTTATAGGCAATAAAAGTCTCAGTACAAAGACTTTAGAAGCTTCACCAGTTGGCAACATGTTTGTTTTCAGGGTACACAAGTTCCAAGCAGCCACCACTGGAATGGTATTTAAGATAGAATCTGCTGCAGCAAGTATCCTCCCTTCTCAGCAATTAGATGGAATGCAACTGTATTTTTATTTTTTTTTAGAAAGCAGGGGAAAATATACCATTTCTGCTTTTCAACAAGAGAAGGTAGAAAGTGTTTGTTCTGGCTTAAATATTATACTTTTAAATGCTGTATACAGATGCACAGGAAATCTGATTATTACTGTCTGCTAGAACTTATAACATTCAGATTAATGCTGAAGAAACAGCCCCAACTTCCCCCTCCCTGCAGAAGACCGTATTTTTTAAACAAATGCCAAGTTGTTTCTTTAAGTGTGGTACTTAACCAAAATTAACAACAATTAGCAGTTATCTCAGCACTGACCTGAAAGTACCTCTCTCCACATCCTGCCCACTCAGTCTGACATGGATCCCTTCTTTGAGAACAGAGCCAAAAGCCATGTATTCCGCTAAGGCCCAGTCCACGAGCCTGTTCTTGGTCATTTCTGCGCGCGCTTTCAGAATCCGAGAGAGCCCTACCAGAGTAAAGAAAACAAAGGGATCTGTTTCAGAGGAATTTCTGTGCACATCACATTCACCACTCTCCTTCCTCAGTGGCTAAGCTAAACACATACCAAATCAGGTCTACAAACTGTTTTTCTAGAACTGAACTGCTGGCAAAATAAAATGTTCATACCTTGCTTTTAAAGAAGAAAGTAAGGTTGACTGTGTCAGAAACTACTGAGGACAATTAAAAAAACCCATGGTAAAATTCTTCTTCTTCAAGATTTATTTTCACATCTCTAGCACCAAGTACTGTTTTATAAGAGACTGAAAATAGCAAATGGGTTTCTATTTTTTTGTCTCCCTTTTCTCATTTTTTCTTGGCATTTGTCTTATTGCACTTCTGGAGATGTTATACAGTGAAAACGGGCTGGATTGATCAATACTATGAATATCATATAAATACAAAAACTGTAGCAGATTCCAATGGACTTTCATTTGACTTTTCAGTGAAGATTTTATAACCTTGTGAGCCAAAACACAAGTTACAACACTGTAACTTTCAAAGGGAACAAAACTTCACAGCTGCACACAGGTGCTTCCAGCTTTGAGGCCACAGGTCTCCTGTATTCACTGTCAATTGACAGCATCTTATTTTCACATCTGCATTGATGATTTTGGTAACCTAAGTCCCATAAAATAACATAAGTCCCATATGTTATTTTCCCATATTTCCCTTTCCTTACTTTCCCCAATTTTACAGAAAAACACCCCATTTTCTTTTGACATAAAACTCTTACTGAAATTGCTTCAAGTAAAAAAAAATCTTGAAAATTTTCCCTTTAGAATATACTAAGCATTTGATTAGAAAAATAATCTTACCTTGCTTGTAGCAAGACTATATTATATTAAGCTATTTCATTATGTGAAAAGACAAAGCACTTCAAACTTCTATTTCTCTGCCCTTCTATTTCTCCACAAATTCTTTCTCACGGCCTTTTAAACTGCATAAAAGAATCTAGTGTACCATAATTGTTCTGAACCATAAATATACCTTATATACTGGCAACTGTTCCCTTAGTGTCAATGGTTAATCAACTTACTAACAAGAGACCAATTTACCTTTTTAATTAGAATGTCTAATACTAAATTTTATTGGACAACCGTAATTTTTAATTTATCAGTGTCACAACAAAGAGCACAAATGTGTAGAAGAGTTAAATTTATCTATTAATTGTATCTGCTCAACAAGCCTGCAATTAGTAACTGGGAATGCCCTACCATCATTACTTGTGTTTCATTTCTCAAAGGAACACAAACACATAGAATATTTACAGAAGACAAATTTTATTCCTTGATGGATGACTCTAGAGAGGATTAGCTCTCTCTCTTTAGAGATTTTAAAGAGAAAAAAGTTCTTTATTCCTTATCCTTAGTATATACCCTTAGTATGTACAAGAAAAAAAGATCCCTAAACAAAAGATCTCCATGTTTCCCCATGGAATGAGCAGGTTATTGCTCCCAATAGTTGCTAGATTTCAACCTGCCCAGGAAATAAAACTATCACAGATCTGACGGCACTGGGGCTCCCCAGTGAGACAGGCACTTACTGTAATAGATATGAAAGTGAGGACTGACTCTTTTCAGAACAAAAGCTAAGACTTTTTGGAAAAAAATGCAAGAATGAAAGGAGTTATTAACTTAAGGTTGCAAAGAGACTTTTACCTCCTTCAGAGGAAAATCTATTTTAATGAGGTATGAAACAGAAGTGATGTGATACTGAAAGAATATTATGCTGAGAACAAGCAGCAGGAACTTAAATGTCACATTCTCCTCACCCATAGAGTGGAAGAGTCAAAGTAAAAAAAGTCACAGGCATTTTCCTCTTTGAGAAATGACCTGAGAATAACTTCTGTGCAGAAACAGAGAAATGGGTCAAGACACTAAGCCAGTAGGAGACACAAAGGCTTCAGCTGACCTGAGTGTATTTTGAAGTCTTCGACTGGCACTGAACTAGCGACATTGCCAATGTGAGTCAGCAGCTCCTCCGAAATGCCCGTCGGAGGACAAGACATGCTCTTGGGCTCTCCATTCACGTTAAAGAAGCCTGGGAGGAAAAGACTTGGTGAGATGGTCAAGGACTCTTTAGGAGATGTGTATATTACCTACAATTTATTCAACAACTCAAGTGACATTCTAAGCAGCAGACTAAGGCTAGTTCTTCCCCCTTTTCTGGGAAACAATACTTTTTATTGTCTCCATGACAACAGAAGCTGATCTTACAGGCACACAATGATCTATTCTGTTTCTGCTTTCACTCCCTGTGAAGTCCAACTATGTGGGCAGAGGCAGACAATAAAAGGTATATGGCACCTCAATTCCTCAAAAATAAATAAATGAATAAATAACATGAGACATACTCCTTCTGACAGCCCAGACAGTTAACAGTACAGGAAAACCACTTCTCTGCTAAACTGGAAAGTGCCTTTTTCAAAGCCACAGCTTACTTTGCACATTTTTTAACAAAAGCATTTATTTCAAGTTGATCTGGCAAAATGCTATATTCACTATTAGCAGGCACAAATCAAACACCACGTATTCCATTTTAAAGGAATGCTGTCAGGGACACTCCTTACCAGGCCAAGGTGAATCCAGCCAGTGCTTGATATGAAGGATCTTATTATCCTTAGATCTAGTATATGCTTCTTCACATATCCTGTCATACTTGGCAATTTCTTCCTGTAGGAATAAAAGGTTTAAAATGGATAAACGTAACACTCTCATATATTACATACGACATCTTTCATTCAGCATGATAAAACAAGTTGTTAAACTCCATGAGAAAATTTAGTTACAATAATACAAATAAATAAAATTAATTTTATCTAGGATCAAACTGCCTTCTAGAAACATGTTTACACACATGACTCTAAATAAATCATTTACTTCATTGGACAGGTGTTACAGAGGAGTGTACCAAGAGCTGAAGCTGCAAGCATTGCTCTAGAATGAGACAAAACTGAAATACCAAATATAAAATCATCCAGGTCTCATACTCCTGGCTATGAAAGCCACTAAAGTTTGGAAAAGAAGTTTCCAAAGAATTAGTCTGTCTGGGAGAGTCTAGCAAAGAATCTGCTGGCCACACCTTTCAATGGCAGCAGATTGAATGCCACATTCCGTAGTGGCAGAATGCCTCTGCAATATCTGTGTTTCAATCCAAAATCACATTCAAGTTATTGAGCTAGCTAATCTTTAAAGGAATTAACAGCAATGTTGAGCTCAGTCTGTACAGCCAAACATCCATCCAGGATCCTAGATGCAGTCACCAAATCCCATGGTGCCTCTACTGGCACACTCTTTCAATAAATGGTTCAGGAAAGCTACTTCTGCCTGAGTTGTGATCCTTCTTACAGACAACAGAATGCACCTAACCCAAACTGTTTATTTCTTGATCTGCAATATCATGTCACTACACCTTCTCAGAAGGTCCTTCAAGGTTCCAGAGCTCCTCAGAAGGTTTCATCTGCACCCTAAACATCCATTCTCAAAAAAGTTAAGGTAAAGATGTAATCAGTTTAATACAAACACCAGACTCCAGACTTCATCTTTCTGGAATACCTCAAATGATCTCTGAACTTGCCTGAAGTCTTGAAAGAAAAGTAAAAGGTTAAACTGATTCTATTTCATCAGTGCTGGACACAAGCCTGCCAACTTTATCAATATGAAGCTATCAACAGGAGTGTTCAAATACTGCCTTGCTGCTGAATCAAGGTTCTAGACATGAAGAACAGCTGACAAATGCCTCTACTTTCCAATGTTTTTATTTAATCACCATCCCCCTCAGAAGTGAAGCAATTTTTTAAGTGCAATATATATTAATTACTTCAGAGCACTTCCAGGCCTTTTGTTACGACAGTAGTATTTTACAGGAAAATCCAAGCCAAACTGAACCACAAATTGTCAAAGGGTAAAGACTTATTGCAGTTAGGAAGTTTTCAAGCAGGCAGCATACAGTGACAGTTGGGTATTTCCCCTTACAGCTCCTTAGATTCCCTCTAACTCTGCTGGAGTGTACCTCAAACTCCTGCAGTGTCACAGTCCCATCTGCAATCAGTTTGTCAGCGTATTTCTTCAGCACTGGCACCTGCTTGTGGATCTGCTTGTACATCAGAGGCTGGGTGAACATGGGCTCGTCCATTTCATTGTGCCCTCTCCTACGGTAACAAACCTACAAAGGGAAACTGCTTCAGTTGATAAGGAAAAATGTAAAATGGATTATTTCCATTTCAGAGTTTTACAGAGATTTTAAGAGTATAATAAACATTCACAGCTTCTTGTGGGCCTGTTAATTGCTTGGTTTTTTAAAGTGAGGAAACCAAAGGCTTTTACAATCAAATATGTTCTTTGACTGGACCTTCTAAACCACAAAAAACGTAAGAGCAGTACATAATGAACAGAATGAAAAGTTAAGAAAACCAAGACTTACCAAGTCAACGACCACATCCTTATTGAAAGTGTTTCTCCACTCTGCAGCTACACTGCACACGTACATCACTGCCTCAGGGTCATCAGCATTCACGTGGAAAATGGGAGCATTGACCACACGGGCGACATCAGTGGGATACGGAGATGAACGGGCCATACGGGGGTCTGTGGTGAAGCCAATCTAAAAATTCCAGAAGCTACTATTAAAATAATTTGGGCACCTCCCTCTACTCTCTTTTGAAGTTTGCATTTAATGGCCATTCACGCAGCAACAGCATCAGCTTTTCACTTTGGCTAGCTAGCTTCTTTTTGCTCCCTTAAAAACCAAAGCAAACCTAATCCAATTAAGCATTACAAATTGAGTGGAATACAGGTAGGTGATAAAATATTATCCACTCAAGAGTTGCTTGATACTAGCATCATCTTCAGAAATGAATATCAACTATTCTAATAATCAGAGGGGGCAAGGAACCCAGTTAATAACAAACAATAAGAAGAGACAGATGGGCAAATATTCAGCAGAGAGGTTGATTGGGAAAGGCTGTAGTTGTTACCTGGTTGTTGACCACAACGTGAATAGTGCCATTTGTGGTGTAGGATGGCAGGTCACTAAGATGAAATGTCTCATAAACCACGCCCTGTCCTGCAAAGGCGGCGTCCCCATGTAATAATATGGACATCACCTAAGAGGGAGAAATGTACACACATATCCACACATATATTAGAAAGGAAAACTGCCATTTGAGTTTCTCAGCAGGATTTCTTGGCTGCATATTTCTGTAGTGCATATAAAATAAAACAAAGTCATTTTATAATAAAACCACAAATTTCTCAGCCTTCTTCTGCCTTTTCACAGTTTGCAAAAGAAATAAAGGTTTAAGCCTACTTCCTGAAGTTACCCTCGAGGTCTCATGTCAGAAACCTTACCTAGTTCAACAGGTGAAATATCCCTTTTGTGAAGGAGGAAAAGAGAAAAATTCTGTGATATGAAACTACTAGCAAACTATTTTTTATTGGAAATACCACGAAAAGCTACCATTAAGAGTTACTACATTAAACAATCTTTACCTTTTTCCCAGCCGTGTCCCCTCGATAAAACTGCTCAGCTTTTGTTTTGCCTTGCACAACAGGATCAACTGCTTCCAAGTGAGAAGGGTTAGCCATCAGGGACAGAGTGATTTTCTTGTTTGTTTTTCGGTTGATCCTCTCATGGTACATTCCCAGGTGGTATTTTACATCCCCAGATCCCTAACAAGAAAGATGTAATCACAATTCAGAAATGTCATTCAGACCTGATCCATCTGATTCACTAGCCCAAAATTTGTGTTTCAGCCTGAAAAATGCATCTGGTTACCTGAACATCAGTGTGCATTATGGGTTGTCACCATAATTTCAGACCGGGACACATTCCTATTCTATTATCTTACTGTTGTCATCAAAAGTTAGATAAATACTTACAGCATATTAATACTCTGTTCATTCATATAAAACAAAAAGAGACAGAGGTTATGAACTCTGTCAAATAGAACTTATCTATCTACAGTCACTCCTGAGAGACCTTCTGCATGTTACAAGTATAATGTAATATTTAAATTTGTTAAGAAACTTCACCAAATCATGTTCCTCAAACTAGAAAAGAATGCATTGCAGCTGATAATGCTGTTTTCATAGTAACCATGGCCAAAACAACTTGAATGTTGAAACTGAAAACTATCTTGAATGTTGACCTCTCTATACAGATCTAATGAAAAAGCATCTTACCTCATCAGCTGCTTCAAGTTTGGGATCAAACTGACAGAAGATCTGCTCCAGCTCTTTTCGGATTACATTAGCCAATACATTCAGTCGACCTCTAAGAAAATTCCCAACACAGTTATGTCTCAAAAATAGTACTAACAGAGTCAACAGTACAAAACTTTAAAAATCTGCAAACCACGCTATCAGAAATTTGCAAATGTTCTCATCAAACTTTTGAGCCTGAAACCCTTGCTTCAACCCTTCTTCCCATTATAAATTCCTCCAATGCATTCCCTCAGACATTTTAGAACACCTTGTTATCCAAGTCAATTTTGTAACTATCTAGCAGTCTTTAAATAATCACATTATAAATTAGTTAAGGCAGACCGCAAAAGTAAGTTCAAATTGATTTTACCTAGGATCTTGGTGGTACCTCATCAATCTTTCCCAGTTCTAGAGACTCTATGCAATGGCAGGGATACCACAGCTGCTGCCACATTTGTTTGCAGCTTCAAAGTACACTGAGCAGAGTTTCTCTACCATTTACTTTTGAAGCCTGTAGCCTCTTACTGACAGGCATTTGCCACAGTTCTGTGTTTCCACTACTTGTTATGACTCACTCTTCCTACCTCAGCTACTCTAATTTCAACTTTTTAAATAAAATTCTCGAACCCAAAACTTGTCCCAACAGAGTAAGCCCAGTTTTTGGGGTGTTTCCATTGGCATTACCTATGAGGCATTCCCATTATAACATATTCAATTCCCATTTCACTGGATTTATCAATGATGGTCTTAAGTGCAGGAATCATTACTTCACATCCTTCCAAACCAAATCTCTTTTCGGAAGACCACTTGCGGGCAAGGAAATCTTCAAATCTTTGCCAAAAAGAAATAAAAAAACCAAGAGAAGTTATTTGTACTAAGGTAATGTAGCAAATATTTATTGTTTACCACCTTATAGCAAAGAAAGTTACATTAAACTGTTTTAAGACATCTGTGAATGCAAGTTATACGCCTCTGGAATTAAGTCACACATGGGGAGGGAAACACAGGAGAGAATTCAGTCTTCTTTCTCCCCCATCTGAAAACTATTTGCTAGGACTTTGAAATTTAAATTAAGAGTCCCCTCAGGCAAAATTCACTTCCCAAGTTACACTGTGTTCTCATGTACACAAATCTGACCACTGGGAAGGCAGAGTGACAGCAAAGTCATCTCTTCTATGAATTGAAGAAAATATAACAACCTGTATTTTCTTACACTTGTTAAAAAAAACAGAGTAGAAAACACACCTATTGCAAAGGTCTCATTCAATAACAAGGCTCCACAGACTGTGTGATGTAACACTTAGGAATGGGCCAAGAAGCAGAACACTGGTATCTCTGCCTCAGCTTCAGCAGCAGAATGATGTCAATCCCTGACAGCTCTAAGCTCTTTCATTCTTTAATGCATTCGGGCCAGAGGCAATGTGAGTGGTTAAAAAGTACCTTTTAACAAACATTGAAAGGATTATACATTGTAAAGCTTGGAGATAAGAAAGGCAAAGAAAATACATCTTCATGAAAATAACTGGATTGGTTACATCATCTGTGCAGTGCCTCACCCCACAACACTGCCATAATCCATTAATTCTCAGCTTATTCCTTACTTAGAATCCTGACGTTTACCTCTTTAGACTGAAGTCCTGAAGGCAGTGATATGAATTGTTGGCAAAATCTCTCCTAGCTTACCCATCAACACCTTACAATCTAGCCATCTAAGCAACAAGCCAGACCCTCAACTGAGCTATTCTGTCAGAATTCCTCAGGGAAGTCTGTGGGGCTGTGCCAGTTTTTATATAACAGAAAAGCAGAGTGCCATGTGACCAGCAAGTCCCACAGGGCGAAGTAAAGCTGTGCACACACCGATTTCTTCCTCTTTGCAGCAGCAAGTTAAGCCAGTACAGGATAAGCAGCAAGTTCATTACTTGAGGCAATGTGCCCCTACACGTGCAGAGCTACAGTACTTCACAGTCACACCTTGCCAGTCCCACACATGCCACCAGGAGACACAGAGCTCCAGCCTCTGTCACTGCATGCATTCAGCACCCAGTGAGGAAAACATCTGGTGAAAGCTGGTGCCCTCAGAAGGGATTCATCTGGAAAAGCTTGACCCTGCCCAGGCTCCACATCAGGGTCTAACATGTTTACTAATGCATTACAAAGTAGCTCAGAAATATACAATGAGTATTTCACATAAGGAGGAGTTTTAAATGACCCTTTGTTCAATAAGCTATTGGTGAAAACCACAAGGGATGAGAAATCCAATTTTAAAATTCAGTTTCAAGTATCTGAATTCTGTAGTTCTTGGAATTAACACTTTTAAAAACCGTCTTGAGCAAAACAATGAAAACCTGCTTTACAAAGCCACAAATCTCTAGACGACAACCAGTTTTCCACAAAACCAGACTTTTTTTCCTAGGTCATTTTTAAACAATAAAATAAAAAGCACTCTAAAGATAGCCAGATAGAAATTTTTTGTAGAACTTTTTTCTTCCCTATTCAGCAGACAATTAATTTGGCAGAAGATGAACATTAGGCTCCTTCATTCCACTAGAAACCCCAGATCTTTCCACAGCTTAGGCAGGAATAAAAGCACGAATTCTTGTCTTAGGATAAATGGAGATGGTTCATAATGAGGGCCTGTTAAACAAACTTACTCGCTGTAATACTCACTTGACCAATAAGTGTCGTTTTTTGTTTCTGTTTAAATGAAACTTTTAATGAGATATGATAACATTGGCAAACAAAACACCTGGCAAAAGTATCTTTTGACACCTCCAATGAGCACTTCATTTTTAGGTCTTTGAACATAGAATCTTAACCAAAAAGTGTGCCTTTACAAATGTCTGACTCTTGTGTTTAACAAAGGGCATAGACACTGTTTCAGACTGTAGGGATTGAAATAAATCTTGTGTCTGAGAAGCCTCGTTCCAGGGGTAAGAGGATAATTTGATCTCTGGATCACAGTATTTCTACAAAGATAGCCACGATGGGAGCAGTCAATAAGCTAATTCCAAATATGCTTTCTTTTATTGTAGATACTAAAACTGCTGCTGCCAGGTCATGCAACAGCACAATACATCTTGGGACATCTCAAAATGAAAAAGGCAGAAACAGTACTTGAAATCATACACCAACATTGTTCTGACACTTATTTTCTGAAACGGGCTACAAATCTTGAACACAAATGTGTATTACTAGTGTGCTGAAACAACTCTTTCCTAGTTTACCTCCTCAAGCCAATGAAAACACTGCCAGGCATGCCACTAAAGGCCTTTTAAGATAAACTAAGCCACAACACAGACCCTGACAGATCCCTCACTGCTCACACCTTCCTTTGATATGGCAGCCAGATTAACGACACCCACCCGTACTGCAGATTTCAGTGAGACTGTTCCCCCCAGGTCAGCAGCTTCCAGACCCACAGCTCCCAGGCAGCAGGCACAGTGGCCCAGCCCAGCCCAGCGTACCTCATGGAGCGCACCAGCCTTGCCAGCAGTGTCCTTTTGTCCTCGTTGGTGAACTTCATCACTCCCGGCGTCTCAAACTTCTGCCGGATCCACTGGCACTGCTCCACGTCATTGATGAACATGAACTCCAGGCCAATGTGTTGGCAGTAGGTGTGCTGGCAAGTGAAAGCACCAACAGAGAAGCTTTAGGAGGTAGTGGGTCACAAAGAACCTAATTATTTTAATTACATTCTCTGTTACTCTCCTGAAAGCTGTCTTGTCTTCCTCTTCCACCGTATCTCCCCCAAAGTAATTCTATAAATGAATAAATTGTTTACTGATTCTAGTTTTGTATCACAAAGCTTTCTCTACAAAGTAACATTTCAAATTTTTTTAACTGGAAGGTTTTCATCTGGTGCTACACTCAAAGTAGGCCAACAAACCTGCCTTACACTGACTGTCACATTTCACCTAACTCCGTGCTGTTCTTACAGGCGAAGTACACTCTTCTTTAGACACACCAGCAAAGATTTCAAGTAATTTATCAAAATTTGTGTCTTTATCACATCTTTTTTAAACCAAGAAATAAAGACAGTGAGAAGACAGCTATGAAGTCTAATGCACATTATCTGATAACTGTCAAGTTTCAGAAACCTGGAAATGTGAAAAAAAAAATCCAAGCAGCTGAAAGCAGAGAAGGACAGGGAGAAATTCAAAGACACAGCAGAAATTTATCTCCTTGTTCATTTTAAAAATTTTCTTGTTCTTACCTTAAAAAGAGTATTTCATTAGAAAAAATATGTCCAAAATACAAGTCGACAGAAGACCTACTGTGAGTTTGAGACAAAACTACTCTCAACATAGTGTGTGCTCTTTACTGCCTTTAAGGAGTTGAATGTTAACCTCTACTAAAAAAAAAAAAAAAATCCAAAGCTCTAAAGAGAAGAGAAAAGCAGAGGGTTATCTCTCCTTAACACAAATCAGTTCCTTAAGGCTTTTAGATTTTGCAATTGATTTTGTCCTTTCATTTGCACATTACAACTTTAAGGATAACTGCTGCACAGATAAACTAGAAGTGCAAAAACAAACAAAAAAACCCCAATCAAATATAGAGCTCAAATGCACAACAATGATAATGTGGTTTAACAATCTGCCATGCCTCAGCTAAGCCAACATAAAAGTCAAGCAACTGGGAATATCCAACAATGACTCACTCGGCAGTCTACAAATTCATTACCATTCCTACTTGCTGCTTTGCTATTTGAGTGCACCTCTAATGATATTTGTTCCTTCAAATTAGTTTTTCTTTGAATTATTTTAGCTTTGATGACTTCCTAGGCCATAAACCATGTCACCTGTCAGATAATGAAACCCTAGAAAAAAGAGTGGGGATGGAAAACAAGGACCATAACAATCTACGAGCTACGGCTGTGCTTTCATGAATTGAGTCCCCAGCCTTTATATTTTTCCTCAAGTAAAGGTCTCACTAGAGGTGGGGATCTGAAAGCAACTCCTGGGTGTCCTGAGCACTGTGTGCACAGGTGTTTTATCTGTGGTACAACACTTCAAAGACAATTTCTAAAGGCTCTACTCCTTTTAAACAATACCAGTTCTTTCCAGAACAAGGGCTGGCATTAATATTCCACCCTACTCACCTCTTTCATACTCATCCTTAATCTACGTATTTCCAATATCCAGCTAATTGCAACTGGAAAAAGTTCACTTTGGTCTGACTGAAAGCAATCACCAATGAAAACACATCCCACTGACCTCGAGGCGTTTGATGATCTCTCGCAAAGACAGACTGTTCTCATTTCCTCCTATGAAGGTGGTTGTTGGCAGCTGGAAGACTTTGTCCAAATCTGATTCATGCAAACCATAAAAGCCTACAACAGGTACGTTATTGATTTGCAAAGTAAAACAGGAGACAAGAAGAAAACCAGCATTGTTTTTCGAGCCATGGCAATTATACTTAATAAAGCAGTATTAAGAAAAAAGATACCGGATTAAAAATTGAAAGTGTGAATATTTGGAAGGTATCCATTAGTAAAATGGACTTTGGTCTGGATTTTAAAAAGAGTGTTTGAATTAAACAGTCATTATGTGATTCTTTCTTAAATTCTCAGATGAAACAACTGAAATTGGAATCATCCAGGACTTTTAAATATTTTACCATATTAGGATACACGTCATCAATTTTCCACACTACTTCTTGCAGCTCACTGTTTAATAAAATCCCCAACTCTATCATGAGCAACAAACACAAAAAGAATCCCTTCTCACCCACAGAAGCAGCTGGTGGAAGCATTCTACATTAATAGATAGACGAAGACAATGCACAACAGGTTCAATAAAATGCTGTAAAAGCACTCTGGAGAACTTCCAAGTTATTTCTATTCACCCTCTTTATCTTTTTAGGGAAATTAGTTTGAAATAGCCATGTAATGACCTGTACAGCTCTAGCTCCCAGAACCCTTAAAAAATACACAGATTTCCAAACCCCAATATAAAACTTCCTTAACCACATTGATCCATCTTGATTTGGACATATCTAAACTTGTTCTGGCTGAGAATATTATTTAAGGAAATATTTAACCTAACTATTATGTAGTTTCAAAATACACAACAGACAAGACTGAAAGATTGATATCAATGCAAGTTAAAGGCCTTGTATGGTACAAGTTTAACTCAGACCTATTAAATGAAGGAAGGAAAAAGTTTCTTGTAACTGTAAGAAGTGAAGGTACAACACATACATTACCCACAGTTACAGCACCTTACATATACATATGCTTCTACATATGTAAAACTATGTGAAAAATTAAAAATAGCTTCTCCATTTTTAATTTTGAACTCTTTATCACGGTTCCAGATAAGCTGTAGACACCCACTTTAACACTGATTTGACAGCATGCACATAGCTCTTAAATCAACAAGGTGCTTAAATGTTAAGTGACTTTTCTGAAGCTAAAAGCAAAGCAGCAAATTAAGGATGAAATAATAACAGCACTTAGGAGTTGAAGACAGGCCACAGAACTGCATTGCTACCACTTTTACTATACAGCAGAAAGTAAATAACGTTTTTTGCTTTAAAAATAATATATTTTTAAATGTTAATTTTGGTTATAATAAAAATTTTAATAATATATCAAAATTTCAAATCTGGAGTGGCCAAAAAAAGCACAGGTATTACTACTTCTCCTTTCAGGTATCATAACAGGTTTCCTCCCAGCAGGAGGGGAGAGTGACACAGGGGATGGCAGGGCCTTTAGTGTCATTTGAAACAAAGCGTTTACTTCTTCAATTTTGCTTACTTTCCCTCAGACTTCAAAGGCTCTTGATGTCCTCTCATGCATAAACCAGAACACGTACAGGAGTGATTTGGGCACACACAGAACATCTGTGCTTTGTTCCACAGCACCACATATTTACTGAAGCATCACCTCGTGTTTAAAGAGACACTACCTTGCTGAAACCCTGAAAGCAGTTTTATACTGACTCATGCAGTAGGTACATCTATAATGACCTGCATTTTTAGAAGCACCTCTCAGAAGAAATTTCCTACCACAAGGCTTCTCAAAAAGAAACCAGAAGATGGAACAAAGATAATGCACAGAAAAATCAAATATTAAAATACTTTCTGTCTTGCCAAAAACTCTACATGTTTCCTGTCTGGAACATTCAAGAATAGCCATTTGAAATCTTCCTCTATTTTAGCTGTGCCAAGAATGGGTTAGAAATTTTGTTTCCCCTCACAAACTGAAATCTCAGTTACACTCTCTAACACATCCCCCCATCTCATTCAGAGGTCTGGCATATTTCTCCTGTGGGCATGAGGGCTTCAGTGGATGCCTTCTGACCAGTCACAACACCCTGTGCTAAATTATCTGTAGAGTTTACAGAAATGTGTACTGACATGCCAGTAGTCACCCATGCTCCAAATTAATTGTATTTGCTCAGTAAATGTCTCATGTGCTTTCTAGTAGATACTTTTCTTTAATTAAAGCTGACAAATTTCAGAGAGAAGACCCAATTTGTGTAAGCACCTCTCTGTTTAATCTTAGGCATCCACTTCTTTTATACAAATCAGAACTGCTTCTTTCCCTACACCAGAAATAGAAAACAGAGCAGCAGAGGCAGTAGATATGCTTACAGCAAAATTAAGCAGAGAGTGTTTTATTTACTTCCTGCACTATGTTTTATGTCTGATCGAAAAAGCTTCCCTACACATCAAAGAAAAATTGATTCAGTGTCTTCATCAAGTAGAAAACCACATTTTAAACAAACCAGGTAGACTGAAGAGCAGAGAAAAATCAATCAGGTTTGTTTTTTTTTATTCAAGTAGAGAGAGGCAAAGAAATTGATCAGTGCCAATTTTTCAGACACAAGCCCTCCTAACAATGAGAACAACCTTTGCAAAAGCAGACCCTAGTGCACTACACTTCTTCAGCAGTAAACTGAAGTTTATAGTAGAAGATATAATCACCATTGGATTATATCCATAGGTAAAGAATTCTACACTTTCCACACATTTTCCTCTGATAACTTCAAAGAGACTTCTTCAAGATACACATATGGACTAAGTATCAGACAATAGATTCCAAATTTGGTATGAAATTTACTGCTTTCTTTATTGCTTCGTTTCCCTATTGACTAGCCTTCAGATGTCCCCAGTTCAAACAAGTATGAACTGTAACGCTGTAAGAGTAATTTAGATTATCAGAATGTATTGATTAGTATTAATTTCTGGTGTGATTCAAAAATAAAATATTTAGAGGGTTTATAGAGTTTTATAACAATCACTCATCAGAAGATAAATTCACAGGAACCTCACCTGTGATCTCAGAGTAGAAATTCCATTGTCCTGAAATTTTAGCCTCCTTACAGATGCTCAAAGGCTCTATGTCATGATATCAGCAAGCAGAAAAGGCAGAAGCACCCCTGAAATGTGGCATCCCTGCCAATAGAGGGGAGCTGGAACTAGGGGACCTTTAAGGTCTCTTCTAACCCAAGCCTCTCTATGAACGTGTGCAACATCTTATTAAATCCCCCCCAGCCCAGTGATACACAAACAAGCATTGCAAAGAAGGCACACAGCTTACACACCAAGTTTATCAATTGTGGTAATAAGGTCAGATGGAATAAACGAATCCAAATCTGCATCCAGAATTCCAAGGGGGTCCAGCTGAGCCACATGATGGCCACGGATCTGAAAAAGGACAAAAGTAACAGCACAATGAAATCACTAAAAGTCAGACAAAGGGAAAGAGTCGGTGATATCTCTCCATAGTTTGTATATCAGTCACTAAGCTGAACAAGCAAACACCACTCATGTGATGACAGAGTTACATATTCCCCAAGTTTTCCCAAAAGAACAACAACAAAAAAAAGGCGTCTTATCACTGATTATATATATATACACCTCTATCAAAAATTACATACTACAACATAATCTTCATTATGTCTGACACATAATTTAACTGGGATTACACTGGATTTTTAATGAAGAACACTACTAGAGAGCACACTCTCAGTCTCTGGGTACAATTAAGAAACTGTGATAAGCCTACAGATCTTACCACTTGGCAATTCAGTCATTTTGTATTTTTGCCTGAATGCTCCTTTCTGCACCTCCAGTGTATCAAAATATAGAATTGCTGACTTAAAACAGACTGGTGCTGAATTAGTTTATGTTGGCAGTGAAGGGATCACTCTTCCTGAGCTCTGCTCCACATCAGATAGCATCTGACAGCATCTACTCTCATTCATGAAATTTCAGAAATTTCATCTAATAGAATTGATATTCAAGACACTGAAGAACACAAACTGAGTGAGGAATTTAGCCAGCTTTCCAATGATCATGTGACTGGTGTTAATGCATGCCACAAGTTGCTATAATCTAGTGAATTATCATATAACATTACTACAGAAGAAATAATTAATTTATCCCAGAGTACAAATTTAAAACCACTTTTAATATGACTCTTGTGTGGCTCTCATATACAAAATTAACTCATTAAAAGCTTTCTATAGATGAATATATTAATAATTTTTCCTTATCATTTTCTTTTTAACAACAAACTTGCATCCCCTGGGTAGAATTTCATTCACATTATTAGTATCATAACTGTCCCTGAAAAAAATCAAATTTATAAATTGCAATATTAACGGTGACATGCACCACACAGTGACAGAATATGATTAGTGTGGCTCATCAAGGAGGGACAGTAAAAACACACTGTTCAATTACTGTATATTTGCAGAAGAGTTTATAACAAAGTGGTTTCCAGTTGTAAGAAACCAGAAATACATCTTTTTTGGAACTACCAGCCCTGTAAACTCAGCCTGAGTTCTGTGATTCTTTGCATCTCATGAATCACCAGTAATGAAACTCTGACAGGCCAAATGATGCCCACAGCAACATCTGTGCCATCTGACTGTTTACAGCAGCACTTAGTTTATCTGACTGGAACAAAGCAAACAATTCTGTCTCAAACAATATCAACAGGAAAGAATTCACCTCCCTAAGTTACATCTGCTCTTCAGTATTAATAAAAGGAAGAACATCAGCAGGAATGCCAAACCCAGAAAGGCAGATCAGTAAATGCTGTGCCATATTATTCCAGAAGCAGTTTGGTCTTTAAGTAAAAGACAGTATTTTCCTCAATACCAAGGTATTTTTCAGTAAGTCCTACTATTTTCACTGAATACAGAAAATAGTAACATCTGCAAAAATCAGAGATCAACCTTGTGAAAATATATACATAGAAATTTTTCATGTATGTATTGACATGTCATATGACTAAATGCAAGTACAGACTACCAGAAACTACCCCTTGATTTCTCTGGCCTCTCTTTAGTTAAGCACACACTGAAAATCCTTCTTTCAGTGTGCCCAGTGCTCTCTGTTAGAACAAGCAATAGATTAACTGCCTTCACAAAGTCCAGCTCAACAGACCACAAAGCAGCTTACCACAAAAACCATAAAACACTGACAGGTTTGAGAAATGAAAATTCTGTATCCTTCTCCATTTCATTTCATTATCAGGCAAAGGAAGGTCACAAATTATCATACCCCTTTCAACACTGAATTTAGAGGGTACTAAATACCTTTTAAAAAGCAGACAGTTGCCTTAGGCAATCCTCTGTGACTGTTTGTTGCAGACACATGGGTGCCTGCCATTTCTACAGACATTTCTGTTCCATCACTTGACAAATGCAGGGAGCAAAATGGCAATCTCTGAACTATTTTCAAGTAAATTGTGTCAAAGCAGCCTAACATTCTCCAGTTTTCTAATACCTCACCAAATTTTTACTGCAAAATGAGTTATTTTCTATATCTATTTCTAAGCAAATTTCACATATCCTTTATATTCACAATCATTTCTACTCTTTTACTACAACTCTCCAACTGAATGGTGACAATGCAATGAGTATAAAAAAAGGTTTTTTAAGAAGTTCCTCTTCTATTTTTCTCATGATACCAAACAGGACTTAAAATACTTAGGGCAGGGAGGAACAGATTGCTCAAATCAAACTGTAGGAAACTTCTTGGGAAGTTACTAATTTAAAAAAAACTTGTGGAATATTTTGTTAAAAGCAGATCTAGTTTTATAGGTTGGTTATTTTGGGGGATTTTTTTACATCATTTCATTGAAACTAAGATATTAAATACAAATCTAAACAAAAATATTTAAACTTGTTTTTCATTTGGAAAACATCTAACAAAACCCACTGTATATTTCCAAATTCTTTCTTCTTTTAGAGGAAAAATAATGCAATTAGACTTAATTTCTTAATTTAATAAAAGGGTTAAAATCCATGTGTGAAACAAAATCAATTTTGATGAACAGCTCTCTGAAAGAATCCATCAAAGTTAACTCAAACTCAGTACTGTCAGCCTCCCAAAATTCCGTTTCTGGTTAATTCATCATTTCTCCTCTCTCTTTTTACCTATAATCCTGCTCAAATCAGGAATCTCAAGATTCACCTTAGATGTATGAGAAGGCAAGTACATTCCATCTTTCCTTAAAGAACGGCAGTAACATTTAGGACTGTAGTACAAATGTTTCCAGAGGTGAAGGCAGACTTTCACAAACCACTATCTCCATAAAGTCCTTCCAGGCTAAATCAGATGACCAACATCAGGACTGAGGGTAATCTGAATTATGAGTTTGCTAAAGCAGAGGATCACCCCAGCCTGAATCCAACACTCCCACGTTTAGACACTCTGCTGGAAAGAAAAGCTGTCCAGTTCAAGGCATTTTGGATCAGAAGCACGACAACAGTTAAGACCAGAATACCAATGAGAACATTAAAAAGAAGAAGAGGCCTTCCCACACTCTGCCCCAAAGAGCACTTACTTGGTATGCCCTTATCAAGGACTGCACAGCAAGGTGATCTTCAACAACCTTTTCAGCCTTCCCCGGGGTGGGGGCCAGGCCGTGGCTCTGCAGGAACGAGGCCTTTCCCTCCGCCTGAGCCGGCAGATGGGCGGCGTGGCCGGCGTTGGCACTTCGGAAAAACACATCCCACGACTGGACACGTGCACAGGGAGGAAGGAGAAATGTTTGACTTCAAACTAAAGTCGAATCCAAAGCAGCTCTTTCAAGCTGCAAATGGAAACTCACTGCATTACAGGGTTAAAACACCACTACAGATAGCAAAAAAACCACCTGATACGTCCCACTCTCAGTACTGTGGGCTTTGTTTACATAGAACACTTCTCCTCTCATTTCTTACACCAAGCTTGCTCAGAAGAAAACTCTCCAGCACACAGGACTGTAAAGCATCTTCATATATTATCCATTCACACAGCTCTTTTTAATTGTGCTGTTTATTCAGGCAGCCAAGAATGGGTACAATATCATGCTGTTGGTAAAGAGCTATCAAGCCTATAAAACAAAGAATCTTAATAAACTAAATGAATCCATTCCTTTAATGATACCTATAGAATTTATGGTTACTTCAAGACACTCACTGATTATGCTAAATCAAAATCAATCCTTAAGAGCTTTTCTTGAAGAAACTTTAAAAGCAATTAAAGCTTTTTTGAGTGATACTTTTGTTCTAAGATCCTTTCCTCACCTTACCATGAAAGAAATTATGGTTTCAGGTGCAAGTCATAATTTTAGAAAAGTACTTATCTCAGAAACTGAATCACAGCAATCAAAAGATCCTTTTATTTCCCTCTGTTCTTTTACACAAGCTACTTCACTCCCATATGCTCAAATCTTGTTTTCCTGAACTGTTTTCATTCTGATGAGGTGGTCACTGTGCCAGGTTAGAATGGTATCAGAGATATGAATGCCAACAGAGAGCAGCAGAATGGGTCAAAACACGTGAGACACACTCAGCAAAGAAGGAAGTCTGTGTAAAACACTTTCCTCAGTTGGCTAACTTCAGAAAACAAAAAGGAAGCTATTTAAAAACTTACATATCTTTGTGACTGGAATAGAAGAACTGCAAGAGATAAATTTCTGCAAGGATGGGAGCCTTGCAGAATTCCATTACATTTCAAAGAACCAAGTGCCAGAAATAAAGGAAAAGTAATACAAACCAATTCTTTTTAAAAGATTACTTAATATGTGCATTACAGAACCAACAAAAGAACCAAAATCATGTAATACAAGCATAGTATGACAGAAAAATATTTACAAAATCCTTTTTGTTTTCATTAACAAGAAGTCTTCATATTGAACTTTCTAAAAGTTCTAAGGTGTTTGCAAACACCACAAGAGGGGTAGCATAAAGGAGCTAAACATCACCAAAGCTTCCAAGTTCAAGCTGTGCAAGTGGAGGGATTCATTGAACCTGTGGGTGGGAATCTCATCATTAGCATGAGGCCATTGCCCAAGAAACACTGCTTTAATGCAGCCCTCTTACTTTATTCATTCAAAGCTGCATTGATACAAATACCATAACCTTAATTTATCACCCTGCTCTTTCACAGGCTTATCCAAACACAGCCTGACTTTTATATGCCCTGACAAATTAAGGCAGACAGATCATGTGTGGTGGCTAGTTCCAGACACACTGATGAAGAATTCATTCCTCCTCCCTTCTGTTATTTATCCCTGTTTCCTATATTCTTCTTACCTAGACATCTTGGCAGCCACACTGAGATTAGAAGTCTGAATTTACATCCTAGAAGTGGTCTACAAGAGCCTATCAGTGTGACTGCATTTCAGCTGGGATTTTCACCCTACCCCTTCTTGGTCTGTGTTGAGTATTGTTATTCCATGCCTGCCCAGCACCCAATCTGAGAGTCTGGAGACCCCTGGCAGTGAAAAACAATCATAATCCCTGTTTTAATTACTAAAGTTACTTAGACTGGAGAAATTACTTGGGCAATATACAGTTACAAATTTTCATTAAACATTAAATTAGGAAATTCCAAACACACATTTGGATCCATGACATCTCTCACATTCAAAGATTTAATAAAGAATTTGCTCTGCTCATGTTAAGGTTTCTTCCTTACTTTTTCTAACGCCATGATACACATACAATGATGATAATAATAAAACCTTTCATTTAAATGTAAAAATTATCACAGCAGAGTCCCACAAACAACTGAATGCATTTTCAGACAAGTGCTCTGCAGAGAGAGTTGTTAACAAACCCCAAATAGACTTGCCCAACAAGTGATCTGGTTAAGGAGAATCAGTATAGGGCTCTTCCTTCATGCAAACTCACAAATATAAAGAAAATGTTCCCATCTGAAGATGCAGCCAGCTGAGACAGAATGGACCCAGACTATTTTTTCCTATCACATTTTTGAACTTATTGATTTGTTGGACAGGCTTGACATTTAATCAGAGGGGAGGGAAAATACATCATTTGGCTACAGAAAATTAGTTTTTACCAGATACACATCCATCAAAGCCTTTACAAATTTCTACAGTGTCTTTCAAGATTGATACCAAATCATAGTCTTCAAGTTCTGTGTATCAATGTCAGTCTTTGGCAACAGCATTTGCCATGTGACTGAACAGATAGAAGACCAGCTTACTCTCACAGCAAACCTGCAGCTTCCCCACTAAATTAGTTAAAAAGTTCTTCAAGAAAATGGTGGAGGAGATTTAGAATACAAAAATACATTCACCAAAAAAAAAAAATTACTCTAGTGATAGATGATACATTTTCTTTCCTTCTGCCAGCAAATCTATATTGTAGTTAACCATTATTTTCTCAAGTAATATAACACAATTCAAGTGATTCAGTGGCAACATTTTACTGTCATATAATAAACAGTGTTGCAATTAGAATAACAAGTAACACATGCTTTATCTTGATGGTTTGGGGTTTTTTTCCTAGTGCCATGACAATATTCATCAACTCCAGTGAGGACAGTAAAGCCTTAGAAGAAACACACTGAGCACCACTCTATCATTTAAAAAAGAAAATGAATACAATGAAGTCAAAGCAAAACAAACCCCCCCATTTTTCCCTAGTCCATAAACCAAGGAGGTGATTACACACTCATGGCAGAGCGGCTGCACACAGGATAACATGGCAGGCATTATGTACTCTATAGCCAACCATGTAGTTTTGTAATTAATCTTGTGATAGTAATAACTGAGCCTTGTCAAGCTTCTCTCTTATGATCTATGGCCCTGACACCAAGCTTCAAGGAGAAATAATGATGCCTTTTTCAGAGCCCACGTCATTTTATCCTGATTGTTGTTTTGGCTACTCTGACAATAGGAAATTCTAAAGGCAAGGAAAAGCAGGAAATCATCTGGAATGGATTTGTACCAAGAATAAAAGCTCTTGTGTATAAATATATATATATATACATGCATATTCCTTGATACACAACCATGATATACATAGAAAGGAGAAATTCTTAGAAACACTGCATATGCTCACTGGAATGTGACAGCCATATTTCAAACAGCTGTAAATGAGCATACGTGGGAAGAAACGCCCACTCAAATCTGAGAGGGAAATCAGGTTAGGAGCCCTGATTAATTGGAGTTTCTAAGTACAATGGAGTATGACTTTAAAAGCCCGGGAAAAAAGATCAAGCTTTTCCATCTAATCAATGAGGAGGCACATCCCCTCTGAAAAAAGGTTATCTAAGAAGAAACATGAGGAGAAATAGGGTAAAAAAGGAAAACTAGGAAAGATAATGCAATGTCTAAATGCACAAGCTGGTTCTCTAAACCATGCTGGACATACTGAATAAAACAACAAAAACGAGTGATGTGCAGAGAGCCAAATCATTAACAAAATCATAATCAACACCATGTAGTGTCTCCAGTTCCTCTCCTTTCCATACCGAATGACAAATGCACAACTTCACAATCAAAATCACAGCACAAATTTTTCTGTATTTTTAAGAAAACAGGATGATTTCAACCCTTAACACTTTTAACTTGTTTTATGAAAGCTCAAATTGAACAACTTCTGTCAACAAAAATCTTGGGAAGGTATTTGCAGATTTCAGCCAATGAAATGAGATGGCTTCCAAGAAACCAAAAATTAATTCAGTTGATGAAACAAAGTAAAATTAACTGGCATTCCTCTCCCCCTCCCTTTTTTTTTTTTTTAATAGGCTGTGAAAAAACTAATAATTTAGGCAAGAATAGCTGTAATCCGTTATTTCCATCCATCATACTCTTTTAAGCCTCATAAATCAGAGACACAGTGAATTTACTTCAGTTTGTTACTGTCACAAGTTTATTAAACACAGTTAACCTAGGAAAGAATTGACACAGTTTTCTAATGGTGCTGGTTTGTCTGGGGTAGTTAATTGCACAGTAACTGGTTTGGATTCCAAAAGGGGGTTGGCACTACAGAGATGTTTTTGTTATTGCTGAGCAGAGCTTACACAGAGCCAAGGCCTTTCTGCTCCTCACCCAACCAGTGAGGAGGCTGGGGGTGCACAAGGAGTTGGGAGGGACAGAGCCAGGACAGCTGGCCCCAGCTGACCTAAGGGATGTTCCAAACCACATCATGCTCAGAATGGGGAAAGAAGAAGGAAAGGGGGAGTGATGGTGTTTGTCTTCTCAAGTCACTATTACATGTGTTGGAGTCCTGCTGTCCTGGGGATGGCTGAACAGCTGCCTGCCCACAGGAATTGGTGAATGAATTCCTGTTTGCTTTGCTTGTGCATGCAGCTCTTGCCTTCCCTATTATCTCCATCCACAAGTTTTCTCACTTCTGCCCTGCTGATTCTTTCCCCCATTCATGCATGTGTGTGAGGGAGAAAGCTCAAGTGGCCGCGTGGTTTCCAGATGGGGTTAAACCACGACAAAAATGCATCTTGAATCACCTGGGATCCACTCCCTAGGCCACACCCTACATTCCTCCATCAACTCACTTGTGCTTATTTATTGCTCGCTGTTCAACCCACAGCCTGCATCACCTCAACAGGATCCACGCTCAGACTGCCCCTGGGCTGCCATGTGAGCTGGATGGCCTTTCGGCAGGACTGTTCGCATTTCTGCTACCCCAGCAGCACTGGGAAAGGCGCGGTGCGCACGTCCCGGCCGCCTGTGTTCAGCACCCTGGCCAGCTCCGGGCGGCGCGGGCCCCGCGCTCCAGCGCTCCC
>WEIU01012878.1:4262-33419 GCA_013389925.1 Aegithalos caudatus | reverse complement strand
ACACCCGGGACACACCCGGGACACACCCCGGGACACATCCCCGCCCCTGTGGAACTCCTCCGCCCCTCGGGACACGCCCGGGACATCCCCACGGCCCCGGACGTTCCCCCCTGCCCTCGCAGCCCCCGGCCCCGGCGCCCTTGCGAGAGCACAGAACGCGCTTGGATGCTCCCCCCCCTCAGCTCTCCCCACACACGTGCATGCAGGCGAGAGCACCGCGCCGGTGAGCACCGGCGACAGGGGACGCCTAAGGAAACCCGGCCCATGGACAAGTTGCTCCTGTGCACAAGTTTGACGGGAAGAAGATGGGAGTACAAAGTGTCCCAAGGACACAGACGTTTGCTCTGCAAAATTTGTACATATAGTAGCCTGAACATAGCAGACCTGGACAAAAAGGTAGTATCTGACATATGACCCAATATAGAATGCAAGACAATACAATTTCAAGTGTTCCTTTGCTGGTAGAACTCTTTACATCTTTCATGTTTTCTTTTCTCCTGGTTGCCTTAAAATTACATCTGTCATTTTCTCTCATAAATCAGAAATGGCGTATTTTTTATTTACCTCTCTTAATCAAGTTATAACCAAGATCAAATGCCTATATATATGTGTGTGTATATATATATGGTAAAATTGGTATTTCAGATAACTATTGACACCATCACATACATTCCAACGTTTGGTAACTTTCTGGGTAAGTAGTAAGATAAGATTGATGGGAAAACTGGACACACCTTAAAAGGAAGGGAGAAAGAGCTATAATTTGCTTTGTGCTAAGGATGTAGTGCAAAAATGAGTTTATCAGAGTCCAGTGGGCAGAAATGGAAAAACCTTAGGAAGGAACACAACAGGTTTCATGTGGGGTTTTGTCACCTAACAGTCACTCAGATTTTCTTAAGGCTTACTGGTTGATACAATTGTTGACTGGAGTAAAATTAATTTCTTCAAGATGAAAAGACCCTTAATCCTCACATAAATACATCAACAGACTTATTATCATCTCAGCAGTTTTCCTAGCAGCTGTGCACCTTCAGGGGACTGCAGAGCGAAGGTGTGAATGACGTGTTCATGGTTTTGTGCTACAGTGTTTAGTGCAGGGAACAGACGGAGCAGGGATGGGGCACAGGGAGCCCCAGGACAGCCCATCCCTCCTCAGGGCTCCCGGGTGGGCTGCCCAGCACCCCTGCAAAGGGAAACTGGTGCTGAACTGGTACCTGCAGCTGGCCAGATGCTGCTTGAGCCTTCTGGCAAGTGGTGAAACATTGTTAGATGCTGCAACTGCTAATTGAGTCTTAACCTTATTATGGGCAGACAGAAGCCATCTTTAGAGCAATCATGTTATGCTGAGTGAACATAAATTCAATTAAAAATTATAGTGAGGACAAGCAGACCTCCCCTCCACTTTAGAGGGAAACCCACATGTCAAATCTGACTGTGAATACCATTGCAGTGAACAGGATAAATTAAATATGCTTGGACAGACACTAAGATATTACAGTATGTTTCAAGTGCTTATGTTGTTCCCAAAAGCCTTTGCCCAGTTTCACATGTATGTTATATTTTTTTTTCCTTTCTTTTATTTTCTTTTTTTTTTTAATGCTTCACACAGTGGGAACTTGTGTGCTTGAAACAGCAAGATTCTGGTTTATTGGGATTAGGAGCAGCTACCAAATTCTCCAATATTTATTGTGACTTGGTTGTTCTACCAGTCTGCCCCAGCAGCTTTTGGTGTACTGAGCTTTTGCCTTACTGCTGCTGGCTTCTGGTGTCACTTTGTCACCAGCCTGCACCCCTGAGCAGCACCTGCTTGCCACTCATCCATTTGCCCTCCAGTGAGCCCATGATGGACAATTTGCTCACGATTCCTGTTTCAATTCTTAAAATTTCCATTCACAATTTACATTTACCTGCCCATTTATGTGACTGCTTGTGTACTTACCTATCCCTCCAGCCAGCCAAAGGGAGATCCACACACTGGCTTTGCTTTCTGCTAAACCATCACACTTTGAAATTGGCTAGAATGGAAATCCAACAGCAGAATGAAACCCTTGAATAAAACTGCAATTCCTAGCACACACGGAGTCAGGTGTGCCAGCTTGCTTCGCATGGTTCTCGTGCCAGCTCCACAGTGAGGAAATGTGTGTTAGGAAAGTTTTGTACTGAGTAAAATGTACAGCACAGGACAGTCACAACAGCACCCCTGTGCTGTCAGAGGTGAAATTGCCTGCTGTGCCGAAAGATACACTATCTCACCATTATTTATTTTTATATTTACCCCTATGTTCTGTAGCAGAACAATGTGAATCTAAAAGGTTTGCTTACTTATTTCTGCCTCATTCCTGTCTTAACTCAGGCACGAGTTAACAAAACTAGATGAAACCTGTTTAAACAACTCAAAGCACGTTTTAACAAAACTAGAACCCAGCTGTTTTTGAGAACTCACTGTGCTTCCCACTGAGGACACAATGTGCTTGTTGCAGGTATGGTGCTGCACAGCCCTCTAATGCCTTGCTCTGGTCTTTGCCTGGCTTTGGTACGAGGGTTTTCCTTGGCGGATCAGCAGCCACTTGCAATCAGCAGTGAGTTCCTGTGGTTAATTGCTCCACACAACTCTCTCTGCAACACAGCACGACCTCTCAGTGGGCTTGTTTTTTCAAAGGGTAATCTCATAGGAGGTGGTCTGGGTACAGGATTACTCATAGAAGGACAATCTCATTAATAGCTTCCCCTCCTGAGATAGATACATTTATGTATTTTTGGCAACTCTTCATTGTTGTTGGTAATGTAATTCCACTAGAGACAATGTTGACCATAAGTTCTCTTTAAGCCAAGCCAGAAACTCCATTTGCCTTTATTTCCCAATGTGTTTATTACACCCACAGACTACAAACTAATAGAGGTTCAAATCTAAAGCACCATCTCTTCTCAAAGCAAGGCAATTTGGAAACTGTAGAACCTGCTCTCACTTTGACCCTAACATGGATGTCATACAGGACTCTGGTCATTATCTTTGTCTAACATTTAAATCTGAGATCTAAAAACCTTAGAGTCCAGACCAAACAGCTGCAATAAATGATTCTGTCAGTTTTCAAAGGGGAGGCTTTGGGGGGTTTCCTAGGTAGACATTTTCTCCCTTCCCAGTCCTACATAAGGGAAGCATTTTAATTACATCTGACATCTCCTGCAGAAAAGTTCACATGAGGAATTTCACATGGGTTACTTCTCTTCCCTTTGTTTTCTGAAATCTTGGCTCTGTGTGCTATAAGCTTCTCTAATATTCCTAACTTCTGTGAACAAACTTCCCATGGTAAAGGAGATGTGCTGCTGGACATCTGAGGGACAGAAGTCAGCCCCAGTTTCACACAGCTCCTTGCTTTGGGCAGGTTAAATGTGAGGCATTAGGGAAAGCCAACAGCATGCTGGGCTGTGCCAACTGGAGCACAGCCAGGAGCTGGAGGGAAGCAATGACTGCCCTTTCCTCAGACACAGGGATAACCTGGGGGGGGGGAGGGAGTTCAGCAGGAAGACAGAGCCAGCAAAGCCAGGCTCTTCACTTTCAGCAAGGCAGGAGGATGAGATGGTGAAATAGAAATGGTTCAATCTAGACACAAGGCAAATATTGCTCACTCAGAGGATAAAAAACATCACAGTGGGACACAGAAACATAATTCTGTCTTTGGAGGCATCTGGACCCTGCCAAACAAAGCCCTGGACAGCCTGGTGTGACTCCACTGCTGATCCTGCTTTGAGCCCTAGATGACCTCCAAGCTTCCTTCCAACCTGAGTGAAGCACCTGTGATTTGTACCAGTTTCACAACAGAAGTCATGTCAAACCTAAGGGTAAGCAGGCCATCATTATTTAGTCAACAGACAAACTCATATTGATAGTTTCATCTGAGTAACAGCTGTCTTGGGTTTACTTGTTCTCTGTTCTAAAATTGCAGACTGTGATGCTCTGGAGAAAACAAGTACAAGTACAGAGTGTTTTATTGGAAGACCAGTAACACCCAAGACTGCTTGATTGACTCAAGCCAAGATCAATCCTTGATTGATCCTGGCCAATAGATTATTTTCAAGTGACTTTATTCTCCAAACATATTTCTGGATAGAATCAAACTGCAGGAGCCCATTTGTCTGGCCACAGATCTGTCAGAGAGAGACAAGCTAGACAATAGAGCTGATTGAAAATCAGGAAGACACAACTTCTACTTGGTGGTTTCCCAAGTCTTTCCTAATAAACTAGCCCATTACAGCTACAAGAACAAAAGCAACTGTTGCTGTAATTATTTCTTTGATACCTCACTGTATTTTCATTAAATTCTTAGGGTAAACAATTAACTACAGTATATACAAAGCAGCCAGTGAGTCAGTAAGATACGTAGGTTAAGGAGGAACTCTGGCATACAACATTTATTATAGCTGCCAAATAATGAATTCATGTGGAAATTAGCAAGAGTACTAAACTTAATTTGTCCCACTATTTTAATGGCATGTTAGTACATTGGCAGTCAAAACAGCAAGAAGTCTTCCCACTAGCTGTGGAAACAGATCACTACTGCAAAAGAGTCTGCCAGCATTTGGCACGATGACAATGAACAAAGCACTGCCAACTGCCCTTTCCTTAACCAAGACAGAATTGAAAACATCATCTTCTTCTATTTTACCACTGGATTAGGAGAAAACTGCTAGAAAATAGTTTTCAGTATTTTCAGGTGTTTCATTAAAGAATTCTAACAAAACTAGAAAAAAAATAATTATTTTTGATATCTTTCTTTTGGCTACATCTAAAACACACTGTCTTTTGTTAGATTGTTGCTTTAGACAAGAATAAAATTTTAAGGTGCCCTGACTTCATCATACTCAACTGGAAAATTATCCTTATCTCTTTAGAACTATACCACTGGCTGTGTTTTCTTCAAGAGGATCTATTTTGATTTTTAATGCTATTTATCCAGATGAAGGAATATGTAATTATCTTTTATTTGGAAGAAAAGAAATAAGGGAAGACAGTTCTCCATCAGCTCTTCTGGGGTATCTGAGATTTACAGCTCTCACTAGGAGCAGGGTTTGCTAATGAAGCTTTTGAAGCCACAGTGGCAGTGTCTGATTGTAATTGCTGAAAGGTGACTCTTGAAGAGCTTTATTTGCACTAATCAACACCACGTTGTGCCTCAAAGCTAGAGTTCTCTTAGAAGCACTGTCCCTACTGAGTTATTCTGAAATAACTAAACAGGCTGTTCTGTTTACTTCTGTTTTTCAGAAGCAAAAACTTACCTGTTTTTCAATAGGATCCTTTGGAGTTGCACTTCAAACCTGTTGTGCAGTTAAAACATCATAATTTCTTTCTAACTCTTTCCTCTGGCATCCCCAACCCTTTCTCTTCTGGTGCCAGAGCCAAAGAGACCATCTGCAAAAGTATTAATGTAAAATACCCAAGGGCTCAGGGGTGGCCTGGGAACATCAAACATGTTAGCTGTAGAGTCACAATCATTTCTTAACTTCCTTATGGTGGCCAAACATTACATTCAGTGCTAAAGTCAGCTGGACAGCGTTACAGAGTGATTCTGCTTCGCAGCAGCTCTGTGCTTCCTTTATGTTTAGTTTCTAGCAAACTGTTCAATTGTTTTCCTGCAAAGAGGAAACACCTGAACTGAGTAGACATGAGCATCTCAGTTACCAAGGTGAGCTTACTGTTCATGGTTCGTGGGGACTCTTGTTCCACTAGCAGCCACTGTATCACCAAATACATTTTCAGAAAAATAATGTTGGCACCATAGAAAAAACACAACTCACTCCAAACTTGCCCCCAGTATGTAGTTCTGGGCTTGTTTTATTATCTTGGGATAAATTGTTCTAGCTTTGCTCTAAATTCCTTTCAGACCAGTTTGCTGCGCAGTCCATGCTGTCACACCACAGAGATCCCCCTATTTTACAAAGTCTTCACCCCTCAACACTGAGCTCACTGCATTGTTCTAATGCTTACTGACACGAGGCAGTTGTGCAGCTCAGCACACAGAGCTCTCCAGTCTCTGCAGTTACCAGGGGATATCTGTGCTTGTGTCACATATGTGAAAAGGGTATCTCTACAGCTCCATTTGAAGGCATTTTGAGCTGCATGAAATCCTGGTCTGATGAATCATAATATCACCTTCAATGCACAGAACACTACATGAAGAACAACATCATTAAGTGAAAGGCAGGACTCACAGTGAGATGACTTTTGGCTGTAATGATGCTAGGTTTGGGGTTTTAGTGCTATTGCTGTGGCAGCCTAAGGCAATTACAGATGTTGCCTTAACAAACAGACCTTTCCTGCATAGACCCATTCCCTGGATGTGTATAGTGCCTGTGGGAGGTTGTCACTGAAGCCAATTATAGAAAAATATTGAATAGTCTGTAAAGGTGTCTGGCAAGTGAGAAATAAATCCCACCTGTCATTTCTTACTCAATCCCGCTAGCAAATCATAATCCTCAGTCATCACCACGTCGGACCACAGGAAGGATCTAGCTACGAAGAGCAAGGATTGCCAGCCACTTTGGGGACCGTGATCAGCCCGAGCCTTAAGTAACTGAGTTAGGCTCTGTCAGTCCAGTCAGTACTGTAAAGCCCCTAAGCACGGCTGCACACGCTGTCCCCAGCGCGCTCCCCTGTGACAGCGGCTGAGCGGAGCCAGCCCCGAGGCTGAGTGACGGCTCCTCCCGCAGACCGGCCGAAGCTGAGCTCATCGGGCTGCCGAGGAGCCATGTCCCCAGAACACACACAGAAAACAAGCACTTCGGCAAACAAAGAGGCTTTTGCGAGGAATTCACACCTTCTCAAGCGTGGGACAAAACACACACGGGTCTCAGCCACCAGGGCTGCATTTATAACCGTGTGTTTGAGCTCTGTAAGGCAAAGGCGCTGCCCGTGTCTGCTGGGCACTGCCTGAGCGAGGATCAGGGACGCTCACGGGGTCCCTCACCCCGCCCTGGCTCATTCTTTCCTTCAGCCCACTCAGACAATTCCCTCCACCTGGGCACATTGCCAATACTCGGGTTTGGAAAGGCTTTAAGACACAAACTACCAAATACAACATGATGAGATTTGGGCCACTAGTTGCTGTTATATGCCTCTCAGCCCTGGAGAAATATTAAGGCAGCAGAGAATACCTGGAGTTATTTGACCTGGAGATCAAAGCTGGATTTAACTCCCTTAAGACACAGTTCTTTCAGGTCATTGCCACATTAATTTTCAGAATAGCAAAGCCTTCCCCTGCTCATTTAGGTATACAGATGCCTTATTTTAGTCATAGATGAAGCATTTCTCATGGGTACAATTTTACATTGGACTCTAAGAAAAACCAGTCTCAGAGGAATTAATTACATTTTGAGGCTGTCTGGAGGTCATATGTAATCAAGATTTGAAGCAAAAAAAGAAGGGCACACTCTATGTCTAAAGCAAACAGAAATTTGACTAGTCTTGAAATCCTTCAAACTACTGGGGCCAAAGCCTTTCCTAGTAGGCAAAGGAGGTTCCTGATGTAAATCAGGGTAACAAAGCCCTTCCAAAACTGCCATGCAGAAGGTGCAGGTTCATCTGAGTGTTTCCAGGTCTCATGCCAACTATTGGAAACAAATTTAAGACTTGAAAAACTTTAGAACAAAACCAACCCAAAAAAATTCACTCAAAAGATTTAGAGCCACAGATGCTGAAGCCATACGACTTTAGGAGGTACTTAGTTGTCATTAGAAACATCTCATCCACATGATTGCTCACAATCAAGTAGTCCAATTTCAGATAAGGAAAAAAAAAAGCTCCAAATCCATTGCATTTTAAATTCAAACTGCTGGGTTTGGCTGCTGGTTTTTGTGTACACGGAATCAGCAGAATAGGAAGGAGTGGACTCAATCAATCACTAGGTCTTTTTTTTTATCTGAATGCTCAGGGAATTGCCATCACCAACAGTAAAGTCTAAATGCCACTTAGCTGAGATTTACAATGTGGATGAATCAGGAGCCTCATTTTCTCAAAGCCATGGTATGTTCAATCCACGTCCAGAAGACATTGATTGTATTTTTTCTCACCATTCTCCTCAAAATTCAAAAAGTTTTGATTTTCCACAGAATGTAAAATCAAACATCCCTTCACTCCTGACCTGCATTTGCTGCAGGTCATTTAATTATGAATGAAAATGCCACTTTGTTTATATGAGTTCAATTTATGACAGAGATTAAGTTATGAAATTTGTTCTCCTGGCATCTTATTAATACTGCTCTGCTGCAAAATTCCTCAGGCAACAGGCAAAATAATGACTTTAAACTGCAATGGGATAATTACCTGACAGTGCAGGCATTTTGAAGATAGACATAACTCTGGATTTGAAAAAACAATTTTTAAGACCTTATCCTTTATATAAAAGGGTGTGAAACACTTAGAATTACCTTAATTTATTTTCATGACATTTTGGTTTATATCCAATCAATTCCTACTACATTAAAGAAAATTTTGTCATTATTCAATAATAGGATTTAGCTATTCACAGCAATTTTCTTACCCTTTAATTTTGAAAAGGTAAGTCTTCAAATCTTGGCAAAATTAACTTTGTGCCACGATGAAACACTCTGATGTATACAGTGCCTTTATTGCATCTGGTATGCTAAGATGCTTTGATGAATGAAAGAAAATGAGCAAATTCAGCACTTCCCATCAACTTCCAGCTGAAAGGCAGTTGTACATGTGCAGAGGAGCCAAGTCCTCACTGATGCAAGGCCATGGAAGAGGTTTCTTCTGAAGCATCTCTAAAGCTGGTGTCATAAACTACCTCTAAATCTTAAGTGGACACAATTAATTAATTTATTTGATTTATCTCGCTCTCCTTTCAAATGGAAGTAAACAAAACTTCTCTCTGCTTAGTGATAATTCACACAGTTCAGGATCATGAACTTTCCTAAGTGCCCCTGTATAGTCAACACGTGATGTAGAAATAGCACAAGAGACTAATCCACAAGAATGGAGTGAGTTAAACTCCTGGGAAAAGATCTTTAATATAGTGTTTTCCCTGCTGGTCAGTTCTGCAAGGCCTAGAGTGCCAGAGGGGACACCCTGCCTCTTCTGGATCCAGTTCCTCACTGGCCTCCTTATTCAGTGTCACAAAAGAGGACCCCATTATGGGAATATTGTTACTGATGAAGGTGCACAAGCCCATGGAAACAGTTCACTGAAAACCTACTCTATGATTTTCCAGGTACACAATGTAAAACAACTTGAACCAAACAGGCAGCCTGGAGAAAGTTTCTGAAAGTTTTCCTTATTCCAATTCTAAAGTTGCAAGATTGTAGACATGTAAGGCACTTAACTTTGTCATTTCCCCACACAGCTCCAAAACAGACATGACCTACTCAGACACTTTTGGTCAGAGCTCACATTGTTGTTTTCAGAGAAACATCACCCTTGTGGTTTGATGCCCTGAAAGCAAAGCAAGACTACTGTCAGGAGCTAGTCAGGACAGTCTTTCACAAATGAAAAACATCAAACAGGCACCAAAGGAAAGCCATACAGGTGTTCCTCCTTGGACACCAACACGGGAGATGACAACCCAGCAAATGGGAACACAGAAACGAAAATTAATTGCCCCGTTTTTTGCCTTTTTTGCAAAGACACGCAAACTTTGAAATAAAGGCTAATTGTGAAAACATGTCCCTGCCCCCTTTATAGCTGGTGAAAACATTGAAGTTTGCAACTGATTCTGTCTTTGCTTTCCTGTTTTTTTAACAGATACTATTAGCAATTTCTGAGAATAAATGTAACAGTTTCCCACAATCAAAATTTTCTCTCTCCATCAAGTGAGTGGAAAAGAAAGGTGAAAGCACTGTCTTTGAGCAAGAAGATTGCAGTTTTCCCTTGTAGCCTCCTAGCACACTCCATCACCCTGAAAAGATTTCCAATGCTCAAAAGCCATTACAGAGCACATCCAGACAGGATTTACAGGGGTTTAATTCCTCATGCACTCCAGATGTTGTTCTGAGTGTAAATTACAGTTTATAAAAGCTAGAAAACATTGTCCTTCCAGGCAAAAACACCCATAATGCTCATTACATTTAGCTAAGGTCATACATATTAAAGAAGTGATGACATATGGATATATTAAAACAAACAGTCTGTAATTTGTCATTACTGGCCTTCCTACAAAAATAGCCTTGGAATGAAAGTTCAGGATTTGCATAGGGACAGTGATTAGATGCTAACACATATACAGATGTCTTGGATCCAAACTGGTAACATCATGTGTGGCACTGCATTCTTGTTTCTTGTTAACTCTAAACATGGACTTTTAAAACAAACCTGCCTCAGTGGTCCTTTGTTCCCTTCCTATTTAGCAAACGAAGCTTTTATCTATGCAGAGTCTCACTTTGATAATATTATTTACAAAAGGAAGCAGCTGAAGTAGGTATAAAAATTCCAATCATTTACAGAAGGCATCTCTAAAAAGCAAACAAAGATTGAACTGGGTCTTCCAAGTGAAAACAACTGAGAGCAGAATAGACAAAGCCTCTGTGGAAAGTTCTGTACAGAGAAAGCAAATTCTTATCTGCATTTTACATGAATTTTCCAAGAGGAGATTTACACAAAACAATGTTTATCACCTGGGCAGAAGGAGATGAGGCCTTTCAGTAACCTTTACCCGTACTCTTACTGGTTTACACTCAATGGAGAAATGCCTTCATTGTATTCAATTTCTTCAAAATATTGAACATCAAAGCTCTTAGCTATTAAACAATTAAAAACAGAGGGCAAGATGCCTCATATCTTTAATATCACCTGTTCAATTTACTATTAATTAATGAATTAAAATCACAGGGGAAAAAAAAAAGGTCAAAAACTTGTCATTTTTAGGCGCATCAGCTACACAGTTTTCAGTACAATCCATCAGAGAGAGAGAAGAGCTGACTGCAAAAGGCTGAGAGGTGTGAAGTGTGGATACCAGAGAGCCAGCAAGCACAGGCAGCTTGTAAAGACAGTGCCATCTCTCCCTAGGTTCCTGTCCCCTGCTTCCCAGATTTAAAGCTGACAAGCTACATTAGCAATGATACCCACTCCAGTAGTTCATAGCAGCTCCTTTAAAGCCTCTTCAATGTGTGAGCATGCACAGTGTGCACACCCACACACATCCCACAGTGTCCCCAGTGTCACCAGGAGGACCTGGAACACACCAGAGCCTCCTTTACCTGGGGCTGGGTGCCACTTAGCAGGACCACACAATGAACGCTGGGCTGACAGCTCAGCTCAGCAGGAATTGATGGTATTGCTGTAATGGAGTTATCAGTGACAAATACCTCCTATGCAGCTTCCAGGTCACACTCACTTAAGCAATGATAAATGAGCATGAAACACTGTTAGCACAAAACAAGATCATAAATACTCAATTCTGAGCTTAAAAAACCCAACCATTTCAGACAGCTGTTGCATCTTGCAGTCTCCATGATTTTATGGATGTTCTCACTCTTGTCACAGAGGTGCCACAAAACAGCTAAAGATGACTTTATGCAGTATTAAAAAAAAACAAAAAACAAAAAACAAACAAACAAAAAACAAACAAAAAAAGAAAAAACCCAAGTCATCCATCCAGAGCAAACATTGCATCACCCTATACTGGCTAATGTACAATTACCTCAGTGAACTTGAGAGAGTTTGTAACAGCTTTTGGAATCCCAAGGTCTGACACCCATCTGTCCATCCTTCTGTCACAGAAAGCTGCTCAGGATGAGAGGATGCAGACTGTGAATGTAAACATGAAAAGTTGTGAAATTCAGATGTCTGGGATTCCTCTGTCTAAACACTGACACAGGTGGGAAAGCAATGGAGAAAACCAGGAAAAGTCCATGGTGAAGCAGCCCTTGGAATTGTGCTTTATCCTCAGGGTTATCTCCACAGGCTACAGTTGCTTTTAAGAATTAACAAAGTGTATTCCTGAGGGTGTCTGCTGATTACAGCGAGATCAGTGACAGCTTGGGACAGACTGGCAGCTGCCTCTGCACTGCAGCAGCACAATGGGAGCACCTTCTGCCTCCCCTGCACCTGGGATTTCCAACGTACATGAAGAGCATCAACCCTCCTCTCCCTTCCCAGTTGTCACACAACCAAAGCCTGCCACCCCCTAGCTCATCCAGCACCCAGCCAAACACTGCTTGTGAAAATGGGATCCCTTTGGCCATTTCCATGAGTTATCTGGAAGCTCCCTGCTCAGCCATGACCCACCTGCTCATTCCTGCTTCCCCAGACATGTCTGCCAGTCACCATCTTTGCTTTCACTGCTGCTGTTTGATGGACTGAATCCTTCAGTATCAACACTGCAAACTTCATAAGCACAGATGCATATAAAACCTTAGGGGAATCAAATAGTATTTTTATCCTGATTTCCCGTAATGCTAAAAAAATCAATTCCTTATGGGCTTAAAACAACATTTTGAGAAATTCTGAAATGATTTTATTTACAAGGATCTCAGCCCCACTCTTACAAAGCATAAAAACCCTTATACAAGTTAATTCTTCATATATTTTAGGGGGTTATTTGCTTTTATTTAGTGGCATTTTATTCATGAAGTTCAATGAATAATCCAATATCTACTTGCTTATCAAAAGCTTGGGAATATCAGAATATCTGCATATGGCCATACACACGGATGAAACCTCACACTCCCACTGACACCCTTCCAATTTACAGTAGCTAATTGTGTTTTACATTGTTATGCAGGCAGAAGCAGCCACCACAATACTGTACAGGAAGAATAAATAGGCCAGTTCTGTGTTATGTGTCAATTTACTGCTAGAACTATCTGCAGGATTACGCCCTGTGCATTCCAATGTGCTGGAATTCTTCTGTCCTGGAAAGTATAGTAAATGACAAATAACACAACATGGCTTCAGTCAGAATTTTTTAATTGTATTCCTACAAAATTATGTAAACATTAGCATACAGATTCAGAAAAATCAATACAATATAATGGTGCATAAACTGTAAGTTTAGAAGAATGTCAGGAACACTTCAACAGTTTATAAATTAATATATACAGTATTGGATACTCCTCACCAGATAAGGAAACCTCAAAACTGAGCAATTTAGGTGCAAGAGCTGTAGAACAACAGAAGTGCTCAGACACCAAACTTGACTATGAGGCAACATTGCAATCCACATGACTGCCTGTTGTTGTTTCATATTAAGCATTCAATTTAGCTGCTAAAAAGTATAAAACAAAAGTTTTGGTAGGAAGTTTATTTTTATTGGAAATCACAGAGCAAACATCCCTAAAATAATAAAAAATCCCAAACCCAGAATACTCCATCACCAGGTTTCTGCAAGAGTGAAACTGAAGCTTTCTAGGCTGCACAAGGAGATCACTGATCTCCATTCCACCCTACTTCCCCCAGAGCACCAAAGGCATTGACAGCTAAAGGAAATGAGATTGGAAATGAGGAGTGGTGGGTGGGGAGGAAAATAAAGTTGTAGAGCACATATTGGGCTGACATGCAGCAATCTGGGCAGTTCAGCTCTTTACTGCATTAGAACATCATGGGAATGTAACACCACTGTTAACTAATTCTGAGCTATTTTGCTTTAAAAAAACCCAAAACAAAGAACAACAACATAATCTTCAGCCTTCCTGTGATCAAAATCCTATTCAAAGGATTTTACATTTTGCATTCTTACAATGTTGCTCTTAATGAGATCACACCACAGAATCCAGGATATGTCACTCTTTTTCAGACAACACATGATATGGAAAAGAAGTTATTTTCCTTTGTTCCTGTCTATACAAGCATAATTCACAAACAAAAAAAGTATGGCAAACATATCCTAATGAATAATCTCAAACAAAAGGCATTCTTCCCCATATTAGAAAATGCTCAGTATGACTGAAACTACAGACTGCATAAAAAGACTAGGATTATCCTGGAAGCACTTGACACTGCAAGAACACTTTTAACTTCATACCTATAATATGATCATCAGAGAATCTCTCTAAAGTTAAATTTTTCTGTTTCTAGAGCTGAAGTAGAATTTAATTCCATCGTATTTTGGTACATTTTTCATACCTGACCAATCACTTCTCTCAATGACAATATTGCACTAATGAAGCAGTATTTATATATAATAAAGGGGAGGTCATTTCTAGCCATCTAAAGCTTTTTGTTGTTTGTTTTTTGTTTTTTTTTCCAGTTGTTTAGGAACAAATTCTGTTCATCTCTTCTATACAAGATCCTGAGTAGTAAGGTGAAAAAGGTTTGGCTGATAGCACCAGTTTTCCATCATTTGTCATAATTCACAGGGTTCATCTATCATCAGCAATGCATCTAGAAGCACTATCATACTTGAACCTAAACGCCCAAATAAGAGCTCATAAAACAGTTATTCCTATTGCCTGAATCTGAACCAACACTGAAACACCAGGAGCAGGAAAAGAGATTTCTGCTAAATCTGAGGACAGGGGTTGCAAACACACACAAAAAAAGCCTGAAATACCAGCCAAAATCTTTTCCTTATAATGGATGGGGGTGGAGAAAAATACAGCTGGTGGGAAGAACAGGAAGAAACCTCTGTGTCCATCACTTCCCAAGTAACACACCTGCAAGCTGCCCACTTAGAATTAATGCCAAGGTACAGCACCCTGAAGGTGTTTATAAACAACCCAGACCCTTTCCTGTTGCTTCCCCCAGAGCAGATCAAGCAGTGAGTGATTTACTCTAAGCCAGACTGCCAACAGCTTCCAGCATTAAATTACCATGGTGTGTTTGAGGCTTGGAGAGTTTTATCTGACATAACTCAAAAGGATTCATTGATTAAGTAACTTAGGTCACTACATTTCCTCCTGCATTTTTTCATGTATTGCTAATTCGTAACAGCAGCTATGACAAAAAAAATCTAACAGAAGAGGTTAAACTTAGGAATCTGGGCTGAAACTTAAACTGGGCTTAAACTACAAATACACAAAAGTCTCACTGGATTTGCCCTGTACATATACCTGAAAAAGTTTTATCACAGATGTATCTGCAGTTTTGTGTAAACTATTAATGTACTACAGCAACACTAATTTGGTATTCACAGATAGTAAAAGCACGGGTTTTACACATTTTGCCAACCATTCACTGTTGCACCCATGTCTGAAATGACACAGGAAGAAACTCCAAATAAGACCTCATGTTCTTATCTGTAGCCTGCAGACATTCCTCCCACTGATATGTGATTTATTTCATCACTCACATATCCCATGGGGATCTTATACTCACATACATGCATACTGAGACAAAGGAGAACTGATATGACAATATAAACACAACTAGCAGACCTTAACTCAAATATTGCCAGCAGCACTGAACCTTGAGGAACTTCCAATAGACTAATGTGTCTAACACCTTGTTCAATGTGGTAACAGACAGCACCAACAAAATGGTATTGAAGAGTTTCATGTGAAAATCTTTCCCTCTGCTTCCAGCTTTGGTCACATTTCTCATTTTCCCACTCTCATTGTTTTTTCTCTACTTCTTTCTGCTAACTTTTATGTCTAATTTGTTAAAGACAATGCAGTTGTGAAATGCATTCTTGGCTCCTCAAAAACTTTTCAATTTTTAACCATTTATTAAAAAAATAAATTAGACCCAGGACATTTTAAGTTAAATGAAAGAAAACTTTGGTAAGAACACTGATGGTACCTTGGCACTCCTAAGGATTATGACAATTTTCAGTAAGAACAATCATTAAAATGCTTCTCTCTAACATCATCCGAGGAGCTACATGGCTGTCTGTACTCCAGCTCTAAGCCTCCATGAGAAACCTACATAAGAGCTCTGAAAAATAAAGGCAGAAGAGTACAGGAGAAATCTGAAGTTTTTCAGCAATCTTGAGTGAAATATACACGTGTACCAAAATACTCAACAAGATATAACGCAAACCAGACTTACCAAAGGATTTTTTTCTGTACACACATGAACAAGGTTTTCATGTATGAAACCATCAAACAAATAAATCTCATCTCTCAAAGGTGTTTGTGGGTTTTTTTTTTGTTTGGGTGTTATACATAACTACCAATGCAGTCAATATAAATCAAGCCAGCTCATTCATTATGTCCAGCAATTCACACAATATACCAGTGGGAGGAGATAAACATTATTCTGATCAAATACATTTATTTTAATCTTCAAAACACAACCCTTTTTCTTCATCCTCATCATCATCATCAGTAGAATCTGCATAGGACTCAACGGTGTTGTATATGAAAGAGTACAGCTTGACATCTGGTCCTGAAGTGGAACAGTTTCTGCATTGCTCATTGTAGTATCTCAGCAACAGCCTATAAATGTCCCCTTCAAAAATCAAAAAGAAATCATTAAGCACCATGCAAGAACATGCCATTTTTGAGCAATGTATGATTGCAAAGGAAGGCTAGAAATGCACATGCACACTGAGATAGACAGTGTCTGGGAACACCTCTAAGTGAGCAGTGTCAGAGGAGGCAGATGGCTGTATAATGGGAATGTCTGCAGGTTGTTCAGGACATAGGATGAGCTCCCTCAACTTCCTGCACAAGCTATCCTAACTTGCATACATATTACTTACAAATGTATTGCCAATTACCCAACTTTGTGCTTCTGGCTCAGAAATTAAAAGACACTTAACAATTACAGTAGGACAATGGATACACTGCTTTTCTTGTATTGCAACTGGTTAACACATCAGACCACATCTTGCAGGATCAAGACAGAACCACTAGAAGACAAATTTATATCAAGAATGGCTAAGCAGCTTTTCCCTCTTCAAAGCATTACTGAGTTACATCCAAAGCTTTTGCAAATCTTCTACCTACCACATGTATCTGTATTTTTCAAATTCTACAGCATCACTCCTAAGTGAATCAGAAAAGCATCTGGAAGTTTTCTAACTGATTAGCACTGTGCAGTAGATCCTGAATCAGAAGAGCTCCCCATTCTAAAAACAGGTACAAATAAACCGAGACCCATTTGCTTGTATTCAGGACCTAGTGGCAAGAATTTGTATTGGAAAATTTCTACCTATAGGGATGGTTATGTCTCTTTTGTGCACACAAAGATTTCTTTTTGCTCACCAATAGTTTGGCCCTTCTCACAGAGAAAAGTATGCATGCTGTAAATGTCTCGCATCAGCTCCACATCTCCAAAGGTAAAATAAACAATATCACGTCCAGCCTCAGCAGCTGCCAGTATCTGAATTAAGGCTGAAACAATGAAAAAAGATTACACAAGAACACAGGATAAAACAATCTGCTGAAGGAAAAAGCACAGTTCAAGTTTACAGCAAGCAACCATGGCATCCATTTCCACGTGGATGCTGCAAACCAGTACAAACAATGGGCAGATAAGTATTACTTCCATTTCTTAAATAAAGAATGTTGGCACTGTAAGTCCAGAGTGTTGAAGCATTCTACAAGAACTGTTAGTGACATCCACCCTTCCAGATAAACAATGTGCTTAAAACTGAGGGGTTTATTTTGGTCCATGTCTGCCCCCAGGCAGGATGCAACCATTAATTAGCCAATAAATAAATGCCCATGGCAGCAGAAGGCAACAGAGCAGCACCTTCTGTCCTGGTCTGACCTGCCCATACAGCCACAGACAGTGGGGTAAAAAGCATCCAGGAGCACTTGGCAATTTCCATTCCGTGCCACCTGTAAGAAGGAATGGAGCCAATCCTTTCACTAGGTAAGCTAAGCAAAGTGAGAACTGACCCAACTTTCAGCTCTAAGAGAAGAACTATGGTTCTGCAGCCTCTTCCTGCATAATTTAAGGTGTCCATCATACCTACAGTAGAAGTATGCAGCATGGAATACAATGGCTTATTCTGACCTGTGAGGGATGATGTCAGCAACACAATTCATGTGATTTAACTTCCAGCTTTCTGTCAAACTCATTGGCCATGCTGCATCTCAACAGCTAACCTTATAATACAGACAGACTTTGTTCCTCCATATGCAAAAGAAAGAAAAATGTTTCTCATTTTGGAAACAGTTTTTTGAAGATTCACCTTGAGACATCATCTGGACTATTGATCAGTGCTGCTGAGCCAAGCTAATGGCCCACTGCAATTGGAGAAAGTAGCTCTGGTCCATCTTCTCACCCAGCTCCTGACTTTTCTGCAGCTCTCTGGTGCTCATCAGACATCATTGTGCCAATTCCATTCACCAAACTGTCCAAAAAGTATAGATGAATAATAAAAGCTAATTGTTTTCTGCTAGGACAGCAGTTGAATTGGCAGATTGAAGGGTATGCTAAGAGCCAGAGCTGAGTCAAGGGAGGGCACCAGACCACAGAGCCAGGAACAACAAAGGGGGAGAAGAAACAGTGAGGGGGAGAAGAAAACCAGGGCCCTTCTAGGCAGTACCAAACTTAGAAGAGGGCAGCTTTTTCACCAGCCAGCACTGCCAGGCTGGAGTGCCACAGAGGCATGCAATCAATCACAGGTTCATTTCAGGGAACTACAACAGTCCAAACAATGGACTCCAGCAATTATTTCATCTGCTGCAGCCTGTCTTACTTCAGAGCCTGGTGGTGCAGCTCTGATATTAATTCTTCCTTTTTCTACCCAGTAAGTAGAGTTAATTAAAATGTGATTAATACTGTCTTTGTAAAGATTAATTTAAAATAAAACAGTATACATAGTGCATTACCACCTGCTAGTGGAAGCTAAATAGAAAGCTGTTCAGAGCTCAGCTCAAGAATCTTTCACATTTTTAAACAGAGACCTATTAATACACTGCATTCCTTAATAAAAAAAAAAACTCCTCTGGTAAACCCATAGCCAAAATTATAAATTACATGATTCACATGTGAAATTAATCTCAATCTGTGAATGATATTTTAATTAAACTACTGAACCAGCTGTGGATTTAGTAAAGCTTCAGTAATTCAGCTTTTAAAGAGTCTAATTAACTAGCTTGCACAGGGGAACAAAACCTAATGAATCTTATTATTCATTCCAAACAAACAATGCAGTTTCACCTTACAAGATATTAAGAATAACCTACAGTTTATTTTGAATTGCTATGGATCTTATGAAACTAGGATCAAAATTTCTGTCAAGAATCAGACTTCACAATCTTCTGGACATTAATGATACACAATACCATGGGAAATTTCCATGCTACTGACACAGAAAGAAGCAACAAAGCCTGTGGTACTGGGGTCTGGAGGGATCTGAGCTCTCTTGCCCCTTGCACCCAGCTGATCCCCCTTAACTTCTGGACTTGCCCCTGAAGCAATGGCTGTACTGACATCCCTTCTTCTACATTAAAAACACACACATGGCATATTACAGTGCAGATCCAAGATCTTATGAAAATTGAAGTATTTATTAAATCTTCCTAACATAAATCAAGTATGCTCAGATCCTACAGTAAATATCAGTCCTGATATTGATAAGATATTAATTTGGCTGCCTATTTTATCTAATGGAAGTTAAAAATTCCTGGCTGCCAGGAACTCAATGAGCACTGAGAAAAATTAGATGCTTTAGAAATTAAGCACATTAACAAAGAAATGAAGCTGGTAGCCTGATGACTGTTTCACTGTAGCTACCTAAAGCTGTTCTGAAAAGCAAATTTTAAATATTCTCCAAATGCTTGGAAACGAACAACAAAAAAATTTAAATTTCTATTTAGGATTGTATGGACTAGGGTATGAATTTATATGTCAGGATCCATTAGTTCTTGAATTGATGGAAAAGGTCTTAAATGAATGTAGGCATGTGATATCTGCTGCATTATAAATACTCTAATTAAATATAAAAGAACATGAGAAAGTGAGTGATATATCAGGCAAGTCAGCAAAGAAAGCAGCATGACTGAGTGACTGGAAACCTCTCTGGCATACAGCAATATATTAAGGAGTAAAACTAAACATTAACCATTGCCAGCAGATTTGTGAAGCCTTGCAAATTACCAGGTACTTTAAACAGCTTTGCAGAGATATGAATTTCAGGCAGAATCTAAAAAGACTGCTCCAGAAAGCTCAACTGATTTATATGACTGACAACTGCAATGAACACGTTCTTCTGTGAACTAAAACTGCATGTTTGTGTTTTGGAAGGTTTCAGTGCTGCAAGTCCTTGCAAAACCAGCATTTCACCATCATGGGCTTGCCCCAAACTTTAAACTGAAAATAGCATAAAAGTCTAAAGCACAAAGAATAGAGTAGAATGTTCCTTCATTGTTTAAGGCCACATTACTCATGGCCTAAAGATGAGCACTAATGAACCAATTGTATAGAATGCCATTTCTCGGCAAAAATCTATTAATTAGAACAAAAGCAAAAAACGTCCTTGAACTAAATCATAAGGCCCAGGATGAAAATGTAAGTAATGTGAACATAAATTGCTACTCTTTACCTTTTAATCGGGAGTCCCCTCCAAAGGCACCGCATCCCCAGTTTCCCGTGGCTATCGCAGAGAGGTGCTGAGGTGCAACGTTGGGTCGAGAGAAGCCGCAGAAGGCCTGCAGGCACACAAGGGTCACACATGCATTTCAGAGGCAACCTGGTGTGACACTCTCAAACAATGAAATTATAACAAAAATCAGTATGGTCTTCTAGCAATATCAAACAACCTGCCTCAATACACCATTAGTCTTCCTTTAAATTCAACATCAATAACAAAAACAATTAAGGCAGGAAGACTTTTGCTTTATTTGGACCCAAGTTAAAAATTAAGATACGGGTGTGAGTCCCAGGCATTTCATCACAGCCACAGGAAACTTTTCAGGACAGCCTGAACAGAAAATTAACTCAAGACTTAAAACATTGTTTAAGTACCAATCAGTCCTCATAAAATCCTCAGCCAATCCAACACGCCTTATAAACATTGCAGTGATCTACCATAATTAATTTTTAAAATCCAAACCAAATCAATACACTGAAAATTGTAGGCAGATCATAAATTCACTGATGTAGGTAATTAGAATTTTGTACTAAAATATCAGTGAAGTTACAAACTATACTTAACTGTCTTTTTTAGGGCTAATTTCATTACCAACCATGAAGAAACAAGCTGATGAATGTTACTTTAGTCAAGATGCTATGGTTTCAGAACTAATTTAAATTAGTCCTTCAACACTGTACATCATTTTAAGAGGGCGTATTCCCTTTCCAGCTGAGAATTAAGGTGGCGTGTCCCCATGTTTGAATTTATTTAAAATAAATCCTGTTATATTCTATAACCTCCTGTACTGCAGAAAGGAGGAGGCATTAACAACAGTAGCACTGAGCTTTTATATTCAACACCCATGCTAAAGCAGAGGCCCACTGTATCTGTAAATGTAGAATGACACTGAGGAGACTCATCAGCACATTCTGATCCCCAAAATTGGCACAAGGGCAGTTTAACTGAATTAGCATTCTTGTACTCCACTGCCCAGTAAAACAGTACTGCTACTCCAGAACAGGCCAGCCACTTCTCACTACCTTATACTGGCCATGCAAGGCACTAATTCTGACCCATTAACCTTCTTATTAACTTAGGAGAGTCTGCTTTGTGAACTGGAGACTGATTCCAGAAACAGCATGTCAGCAGATAAAATTTGTGCATGGGATAACAGCAAAGGCCTTGAAAACACTGGCACAGGTTGAAAGCTAAGGTTTCATAATCACAAACAGCTCACAGATGGCAATTACTAGTCCCTGTAAAAGTACAACCTTAAAAACTGGGAAAAGACTGCTTTAGCCTCAACAAAAGAGCAGCAGCAAAGAAGAAGAAAAACAAGTGACAAGAAATCTTGACTATGCAGATGATAAAGCACCTGCCACAACTTGGAAAAATAACCCAATGTTCCCAATGTTCCCATTATGCAGCATGTAACCCCCAGGGCAGAGACCAAAGACTGGGAAACATCTCAAATATCTTACTTAAGGACAAGATCCCAAATTAGGGATGGCAGAGAAGAGAAAAAAATTATGTCCATCACAGTTCCAGCTTCCCCTGTCAAAAAGCTCTTCAGCCTGGCAACTTTGATGTGGGAGATTATCAAGGACCACAGCCACTGCAAGGTACAGTTTTGTACACGCAGGCAGGGTCAAGGATGGACAACTTTGAATATATAATGATTAATAATGTGCCAGAATTATTAGTAGGAAGCATCCTAGTTTTGAATGTCAGCCTGGAAGTTTCATTTCAAGGATTAAAACTGGCCTGCATTGTCACTGTTCTTGGAGACTGTAAGCTCTGACAGTTATACACACAGAGGTAGTTACAGCAGCCCTTACAGCTATTGTGAAAATAAGGGGCATTTATAAACAGCTGGATCTGATCTCAAGAAGACACGAATATGGGAAAAGGTAAACTCCCAGGCAATATGTCAGTACAGCCAAGAGCAAATAAGAAAGGTGGAAGCAAAGCAAGTGGCACCACATTTATGAACTGCTCCACGTTAAAACATGAGGCACCTCCTTTTCCACCTTGACTGCAAGGCTGAGTAGGATTCAACAGCATAAATCATAGGGAAAGAACTTAGTATCATCTTTTAGAATCACAGAATAGCTAGAGCTGGAAGGGACCTTAAAGATTACCTCATTACAACCTGCCTACCACGGGCTGGGATGCCATTCACTAGCTCAGGTTGTTCAGGGCCCCATCCAGCCTGGGACTGAACACTACCAGGGATGGGGAGTCTACAGCTTCCCTTGGCAACCTGTTCCAGTGCCTCACCACCCACACAGCAAGGAACTTCTTCCTAATACCTAGTTTACCTCTGTCAGTTTAAAACCACTGCCCCTTCTACTATCACTATCTGCCCATATTAAAAGTCCCTCTCACTTCTTTTTATAAGCCACTTTGGGTACTGGATGGATAAAATAAGGTCTCCCTGAAGCCTTCTCTTCTCCATGATAGCAATTGCAACTCTCAGCCTGTCATTTGGAAGCAGGACAGGGAAGACTTAACAAAATGTATATCCAAGTTTCATTTATATTTTTGAAAGTTATATAAAATACACCTTTGAATAGCACATCAAAGGACAACAAATATATTTGACCATCATTTGCTTTAACATTGGACAGCAAAACCCTGTCATATGAGACACAACTAAGCAAGAACTTCCTTAGATGAAGACAATAACAAAAATATTTGTAAAGGCTCTATAAACAATAGACTGCAGGCTGTTGTAAGAAGTTACTGGCCTTGTTGAGCTCTCTTCTAATTTTCTCTGGACCAAACTGATCAAGGAAACGTCTGAAGTGAAAAGCATCTATAGCAACAATTTCAGTGTAGCGTCGTTGCCATTCATCCCTAAAATTGGAGGGGGGAGAAAAGTAGATGACATTAGTTGTTTAATATCAGCCATATAACCCTGATTCAAAATGAGCAATTCCCTTCAGAGCTTCTCTGTTAGAAGCAGCTGAAAAGGTGAACTCATAATAGACAATGGAATACTTTTTCTTTGGGTTGGGAATGAAAGCAGAATCAGAAATGAGACAGGCTTCCCCATAAATTTAGAAATACTCTGGCTAGACTTTGGGCATATGAACGTGAAACAAATCTAATTATACAGCACTATTTATCAACTATGTAAGAACACTGCAAGGTCAGTGTTTCTCTGTCTTCCTCCAACATTTAAATGAGAGTACACTGTGTATGTTTCTATACCAAATGAGTAATTTTGTCTATACACTCTAATGACATTGCTGGAGAAATAAATTCAAGAGCTCAGGGCTTTCTACTCAGATTCCTAGTATTGATTCTCATTTTGCCACACATCAGCTGCTCTGTGGCATCTGAGGTATTGTTGTCAAACTTCTTGTGACATTGCAAACCATAGTTCAGTCAGTATCTTAACCAAAATGTGCATTAAATACATATACCTCTAAACTGTACAAGATGTTGGTCTAAGAACCGACATAAGGGCAGGTACCACTTATTAGCATTAGTATGGCATTACCAGTATGACACAACTTTCTTAGCTTGTTGGCTCTACTGAAGAGAGCAACATCAGGCAAATATCATATTAAGGCACATGCTAGAAAATACTTAAAAGTACCAAGTTTTCAAATTTCTAACATTTCTTTCTTCCTTCACTTCAAATATTTATGTGGAACTTTACCTAGGGGTCTTATCTTCGTGGCTCCTTGCCCAGCGGTAAGTCTCTGCATAGCCTGTGTACTCACTGTACTGCTCAGTACCTGAAACAAATGATTTTCCAGATTACATATAAAATATGGACATATCCTTTTCACTTGGAAAATCTTTGATAGGAATCACTGCTTCTCCAAATGATCACACAACTCTCAGATGCAATGGGAAACAGAGAATTTGTATTTGCATCACAAATAAAAGATTTCCTTGTAAAGCTCCCTTCCCACAGGTGATGAACAGCACCCACCACAGAACATCACAAGTGCAGATCTACATATACTGCCCAGTATATAACGAGAAGTGGTCAGCACCAACAAACTATCTCTGTAAAAGTACAAAGACCCAAAAAACCAGTCTGGAACATACTTGGCTGCTCTTGAAAAAGTTGTCTTGGCAAGTATTAAAAGCTGTCAGAAAGCAGTTCCTTAAGGTCACCAGTAATTTTAGCTACTATGCTGTGTTATACTAACTCCTTTTCAAAGGTTTATCCCAAGACAGAGTGTATCTTAACTGAGAAGGATCATAACCTTTCTAAAAGGCTGCCTTTCACCTCATTTTATACAGCTTCAGGACCTTCCTTCAAATCCTGGGCATTGCACAAATTCACTGTGCTCTGACCAGCTGAGCTGAATTGTCTGGAGGTTCATGCAGGTATAGCTTGGCACCACTATAAACAGTAACAGTAAGAAGAGAACTATTAAGCAGCTCCTTAATTTGTGCCACCAGCTATGCCTATAAATAGAATGGGGAAAAATAGGTTTTAAAGAAATGCAAGCTGACAGCACGAAGCATCTGATTACTAAGACAAGAATACTGCCTAACTATTGCACAGATCAGCAATACCCTGAGAATATTAATGTTTATATTTAAGCTAAGTTTTCCAACCCTTAAATAAAAATGCAATTGAAGTTGAACAATCAAAAACATAAAACAATTAACTTTAAACCTCACTGACATGGAAATTTGAGTGTTTACCTCCAGTAGTCTCAAGCACAGGAAACAAGCTTTTAAAAACTGTTCACAATGATGCATATATATCAAGATATTTTCCCCATTTACCTACATTGATTTTAACTGACAAGACTTATCAATGCTCATTTAACTCATCTGCCCTGTTACCCACTCATCATTTATTTAGTCTAGAAGGTTAATCATTCTGAGGGCACACAAATCTCACTCAAGGCTATTTTGAAAAGCTGCTATACAAAATGAGTGGGATGGTAAGAGATTCCTCATCGAGTTTACTCCCTGATAAAAAAATTATCTGAAAACTGTGGGTAAGAAAATATGCCTATGTATTCACACACATCTATGCCCTCAGACAAAGGACAAACAGCTTCCATATTCAGAAATCAGTCTTCTAATTAAATTGCAGGCTATCAGCCTTCACTGAGACTTCTCTTGACTTGAGTAAAACTCAGTTCTCTTGATATGCTCGGTAAAAGTGCCTGAGCACAGAGCAAGAAAAGACAGATAAGGGAAGTACATGACTCTTCTGAGAGCTCTCTTTAGAGGACAACCTAGCAGAACTTCCAGCTTGAAAAAGGAACTATTTCCTTTGGTGCCTAAGATGGGGAAAGAAAACTCTAGGTCACTGAGATATTGTACCAGGATAGATTAAATGATAAAGCATTAGGCTGGCTTTTTCAAGGTTCATTGTTTTTGTTAATTTTTATGGAAGTATAGTGTCTGATGACAAAAGCACCAGGAAACAAACAAGCAAATACACACACATATACACATATAACTATTAAAAAAATCAATACTGGAGAAACTCAAGGAAATCACAGATTCTAAAGTCATGTCCCAGAAACGCAAAGTTAATGAAAATCAATGAGTTTTCATAAGTGAAGCTCTGGAAATTTGTCAGATAAAAATGATTATTCGACTGGCAACACTTCTGCCTGTGAACTACTGGGATACAAACTTCTGTTGCTGGGAGAACAGAAGCAGTATGGGATAAGCTGGATACATTAAAGTTTCTGGTGAATCTTTCTTTTTCCCCATGAAAAAAAAATATAGATGTGAAAAAAGGCAAACCACAAAGTTTCAGCAGAACTTTAAAAACAAGCTACAAAACCTAGAAAAGCCTACCTAAAGTCAAAAGAATGTATATATAAGAACCATTCAAAAATCCATCCTTTGTGAGACTTGTAAAAGTTACAGCACCAGACAAAAAGCGAAATTGCCAAGTGTCAGTGTTTATGACTAATTCAAATCAGTGTTTATCACCAATTTAGACAGATTTGTAATTATTAGTGAAAATAAACATACCTTTCTCAGACTCCATAGTCTAGCTTTACATTTGCATATGATCTGTACAGCATTATAACATTCCCAGGGATAGGGAAACATCCCACCATAGTGTTCCTCTAGCATTTCTAATGAGCTAGAAATTATATCCCTGAAGAGGCAGGACCACTAGCACTAAATAAAAAGTAGATGTGAAAACTGCAAGAGTTTAGTCTTGTAGTCACCAACATAAAGGCACATTTAGTGCCTAAGTGAGAGGAAGGTCCTTCTTTCCCTTTCAATCAGTTCTTCCAATCCTTATCTTGTACCACCATTAGTCTTTGGCTCTCCCAACACTGGCACAATCAGCCTGCTAAATCCAGCTGAAAACTAATTTTCCTGAGTAAATTTTCAGCCAAACCAATTACCTCATCTCCTCTGCTGCCTGACTAATGTGGTCAGAAGTCTCCAAAACTGCCCTGCTAAGATGCAGCTCTGACCTGCCACTGATAGATCTGTAGGTTTGAAGCAAACAAGGTACACAGCTTCATCTGCTCTTAACACTGCCTGAGGATATGTGAGCTCAAACAGGGGGAAAAAAGAAAGAAAGAAGATTCTGAATGAAAACCACTCACACTTATTCACAGCTCTACCAGAAATGCAGCTGTGGGAATCTCTGGTGCTGCTGCTGACATTTCTGTGGTAGATGTCTGTGTTTAAGAACTCGACTGTTTGCATGACCAGTTTCATAGCCATTACAGCAGTGATCTTAAGCAGATACTGTGAAATCACAACAAATTTAATTTATCTCCCAATTTCTTGGGCTCCTCTGCAAATTTAAGCTACACAGTTATACCCATTAGGCCGCTGAGTCAAGATGCATCACAAAGAATGTAATTTATCAAGAGGATCGTGACACAGAGGAGACTTGGCTAAGAACCAAGGCGGAAAAGCTCCAAGGATTAAATAGAAATGATGGAATGGATATTTCCATTAGAGAAGAGCCACACATCCCAAATACTAATTGCAAAACACTGAAAGATAAAATATCAAGAAAGATAAAATGTTGCTGCAGTGAAAAAACATTCTCACCTTCACTTGCCCATGCCAAATCACTATTTTTGTTTGCAGGGGAATGGAAGAAGGTCTTTCAAAACAATAATTTAGTGTTTCTCCCTAATCAGTTATTACCCAGACTGATAGCTGTGCTCTGTTTTTACCCTTCCCAAAGAAGTCTCTCCCAGAGGACAGTACTTAAAATATGTTAATATAGTATCATATCCAAAATATACAACAAAAGACTCTGATGGCCAAGAACTTTTTTCTGACTCATTTTTTTAATGTAATCACAAAAGCCAATTTATCAAAAACTTTTCACAGAAAAGGCATTAATTCTGTCAGAGTGGAAAAACAAAATAAAACACTGTCTTAAAAAGATTACCAAGCATAAGACTGAACACAAAAGATGCTCTGGCCAGTACGATCAATAACTCAGGACAGAATAAGACCTGCAAGATTTAAGCTCAAATTCCTACTGTGTATGCATGTGAGAGAAAGAAGTGCTATTGATGGATTTTTCCAAGAAATGTGTTCTAGTACCTACAGAAACTCTTGATTTTTGAAACAGCTCAGGTAACAACATTTTTGCTATAGCAGACTGAAAAACTTAAACATAGTCTATTATAATATTTACCCAGAGGATCTCTCTGATCCTATATTTTTTCTTTATAGTTGCTCTTTAGTGGAAATAGAGTAGTATTACAGCATCATTTTATTTCTTCAATCATGGAAAATGCTTATTCATGTGTAGAACTGAGACATGCATCATGACCTGGTCTGCTCCAGTTCTTAGCAGTGACATTTGGTTTTTCATGCTGTATTAATCCAATGGATAATAAAACAATCCAAGATCTATGATGGAGTGGGAAGCAAAAGAAAAAACCCTTTCAGCTAAGCTCTGGCCAGACAGGATGTCTCCACACACAACCCTCAGCAACATTCTGAAGAAGCAGGTTCTTTTTGATGTAATTAGGAACCCATAACTAACTTACAAGTAACACAAACACATATGTGGAACTTACAAGATCAAAATCCTTCAGAGACAGTTCCTAGATTTCTACCCTTTTCTAATGGAGGCAGATTTTCTACTCTTCCACATCCTCCCCTTTTAGGTAATCAGAATTTAGCCCCTCTTCTTAAGAGTGTTCAATCCCACTGATTACATCCAGTGTTACAAATTCAGGAGAGGAACAAAACCCCCACATCCTTTAACGTAAGAGAAGCAATATCAGCTAATAGCTGGAAATTGTGGCTATTGCCTATATTGCCCATCAGCATTCTTTAGCTAAAGATACCAAGTCCTCAAACACATTTACAGAGGATAAAATAAGTTCTTCTGCTTGCTGTGACTTTTTCTTTCTCCTTTCACAAAACATCTACGGAACAGTGTCCCTTGTGGCGTTATGTGGGATGAAGTAGGAGGCTCTCTGTCAAATGAGTGTCAACTTCTTTTTTCTTTTTTTTAATCCTTACAGTATTTAAACATACTAAACTTCAACTTGAAATGTATTTTGTATATATAAAACCAGAATTTGATGTGAAACATTTTCTGCAAAGACTGACCTGTGATGATAAGACATTCATTGTGATCCAAGACTTCAGTGATGAGCCTTGATACAATCAGTTCTGGATTGATTAAAAACCGAATTTCTTCTTGTACTAGTCCTGCCCCAGTCACACCACCTCCAACAAAACGGTTTGCAAAATCAACCTACCAAAAATACATTCAGGAGGATTATAACAGGAT